>JASKUP010000063.1:0-35016 GCA_030448955.1 Trichopoda pennipes | reverse complement strand
GGCTTAATATGCAATTCAGCAGTGCGTGGAAGGGGATCTAAACACCATGTTTTAAATTATAATTATGGGCATATTTGATTTTTATTTTATAATGTCAAATACTTAAAACTATACGGATATGTTATTTTTGTGTTTGCTATATAATAAAACAAAATATGAGCAATATATATTAAGAACTTTTCCACAATATTATATCGTACACTTCACTCATTTCAATGACGACTAAAAAGACCTCCTGTATACAGCGCACAAAGAAATAATTGAGCGAAGCCAGAGTAAAAGAGATCAGCGTACACCATTTGAAATTGCTAGCACCTAATATTACTTCTATTGAAAAGAAAATGAAGTCAGTGAGCAGAACGAACGTGTTTATAGCCAGCCAAGGTGTCATGTGATTGGGCGAAACCTATAAAAATTAAATACAACAAAAATAAGAGTTTGTCAAATACAACAAAACAACAACAAATTTCTTAAACGCATACCGTAACCACAGCGTATGATAATAACAGCCAAGCACTCAATGTGATTAACGAGCCTACCAAACGACATTTACGCAAGACAGACCGTGGCAGCACATAATAAGTACGCTGACGCCATACAGTGACTTGTTTTCCATATCCCCAAAATAAAGTAGTAAATTCACACAAACTATAAATCTGTAAAATAGCATCTTAAATTATTAGCTGCACAAAGAATTTTTAGTAGGAAAAGAAAAAAGAAAATGTTTACTTACACTACCCAGGATACTAGTTATTAAGACCAACCAATAAATTATGGGAAAAAATTGAGCAGGACATTCAATTCCATCCGAATAGATATTTTGTATTGTATTCCAATAGGATCGAGGTGAAAAGTTCCATATAGAATAGATTTCACACATCGGGTCATCCACCAAATAATGTCGAAACAGACGAAGTGGGTTATTTTATACATTATACAATTTTAAAAAATTGTTCAAAATAAAATTAATAATTTTGTTTTTAAAATTTGATTATTAAAATAAGACGACTTAAATCTTAAAAAAATTTTGATATTTCAAAATGAAAATTCAATACAATATATTGAATGTAATTGTTATACGAAACAAAATGCATAACGAAAATAAAATGGGAAAGAAACCTACAAAAAATTTTAAAAAAATATTCCTAAAGAAAAAGTTGTGTAGCATTTGATACAGTTTTTATTTCAAATGACTGTCACTGCGAGCTTCGCAGTACCTGATAACATGAGTTAAAATTTCCAATATTTTGTTAACATTTTCTGCTTCTATTCCATGGCAGCCAGTTGACGTCGCCAAGACGACTGTTAGGAAAATAACCCAATTATTTCTCAAATGATCAGTAAATTATGTGCCTCTTCCGAAATTCTTCAGAGGATTTAAATAAGAGAGTTCATTACAAGGCTCTGTATTACTCGCCGTTAACAATTATACTACCTCCCCCAAATACTTACCAAACTGAGGTACTGGTCTCCCGACAACAACGTTCGCGGCTGTCCGATCCCAAGATTTTTTTTTGACTTCGTTGCAAAAATTTTTTCAGCCTTATTCGGTGCCTATTTGAGATTTGGTTGAGTCCAAACTGAGACGAGCTGCCAGATTAGACTATCGAAAAATCAACTAAGCCAGGCGGTTATTCGTACTGTATAACGTACAACAGCGATGTCGATGAAAGCTCTCCAGTAATAAGTAATGCTTGTTAGCATTTTGTACAGACAGCACTTACGATGGTGATGTAATTTTCACAACGCTTCAATTTAAAAACGCAATGTGGGATGTATTACCTTTTTAAATCATCACCACCAAAACGCACACCCATATTTATATCAGTATCAATATCAACGTAAACTTCGACATCATACAATAAAACGACTTCTGGTTGTTGTGCCTTCTTCGATATTGACGACTACGGTTACGACCACGATAATGATGAGGATTTTAAATATGAAGGCGTTGGCTATGATTGTGATGGTTATGATGAAAAGGAAGATAAATACTATAAAGAAGAAGGTAATGAGAGCACTGATTGTTTTATGTTGGGTGCTTCACCCAAATACTGTGGCCGAAATCATGGTATACGCAATAATAATATAAGTTCCGTTTTTGGTAATAAACATTATTACAACAAATAGAAAATTGTCCATCCCTAATCTAGGTTGGAGGTTATAAATGAGTTGGAGCGTAGTTGTGGCCGCGGCAGTGATGAAAAGGATCCTTTGCTGGTTGCCTGCAATAATTCATCAGTGTGTGTTTAGTATATTTCAGTGTATTTTAGAATATTTTAGTGTATTTTAGTGCATTTTAGTGTACTTTAGTGTATATTATTGTATTTTAGTAAATTTTAGTGTATGTTAGTATATTTTGATGTATTTTGGTGTGTTTAGTATGTGTGTTTTAGAGTATTTTAGCGTATTTTAGTATATTGTTGTGGTGTATTTTCATGTATTCTAATATATATTAGTGTATTTTGGTGTATGTTAGTGTATTTTTGTATATTTTAATGTTTTTTAGTGCATTTTGGTCTATTTTAGAACATTTTAGTATATTTCAGTGTATTTTGGTGTATATTCATGTACTTAAGAGTATTTTAGTGTATTTTACTATAGTGTAGTGTATTTTAATAATATGATAATTTTGTATTTTAATAATATATAAATTTTGTATAGAATAATTTTGTGTATTTTAGCGTATTTTAGTGTATTTTAGTATATTGTAGTGCATTTTAGTGTATTTTAGTATATTTCAGTGTACTTTAGTGTATATAGTATATTTTACTGTATTTGATTGAATTTTAGAGTGGTTTCGTATACTCTAGTATATTTTAGTGTATTTCTGTGTATATTATTGCATTTTAGCGTATTTTAGTGTATTTTATGTGTTTTGGCGTATTTAAGTATATCTGGGTGTATTATATTTGTTAGTGTGTTTTAGTGTATGTTAGTGTATCTTTGTATATTTTAGTGTTTTTTTGGTGCACTTTAGTGTATTTGAGAACAGTTTAGTATATTGCAGTGTATTTTAGTATATTTTAGTGTACTTTAGTGTATTTTAGTATATTTTACTGTATTTGATTGAATTTTATAGTGTTTTCGTATACTCTAGTATATTTTAGTGTATATTAGCATATAGTATAGTTAGTATATTTTAGCGTATTTTAGTGTATTTTAGTATATTGTAGTGTATTGTAGTGTATTTTAGTATATTTTTTAGTGTATTTTATTACATTTTAGTGTATTTTTGTGTATATTATTGCATTTTAGCGTATTTTAGTGTATTTTATGTGTTTTAGCGTATTTAAGTATATCTGGGTGTATTATAATATTTGTTAGTGTGTTTTAGTGTATTTGAGAACAGTTTAGTATATTTCAGTGTATTTTAGTATATTTTAGTGTATTTTAGTATATTTTACCGAATTTGATTGAATTTTATAGTGTTTTCGTATACTCTAGTATATTTTAGTGAATTTTAGTGTATTTTAGCGTATAGTATAGTTAGTATATTTTAGCGTATTTTAGTGTATTTTAGTATATTGTAGTGTATTTTAGTATATTTTTTAGTGTATTTTAGTACATTTTAGTGTATTTTTGTGTATATTATTGCATTTTAGCGCATTTTAGTGTATTTTATGTGTTTTAGCGTATTTAAGTATATCTGGGTGTATTATAATATTTGTTAGTGTGTTTTAGTGTATGTTAGTGTATCTTTTTATATTTTAGTGTAATTTAGTGCACTTTAGTGTATTTGAGAACAGTTTAGTATATTTCAGTGTATTTTAGTATATTTTAGTGTACTTTAGAGTATTTTAGTATATTTTACTGTATTTGATTGCATTTTAGAGTGTTTTCGTATACTCTAGTATATTTTAGTGCATTTTAGTGTATTTTAGCGTATAGTATAGTTAGTATATTTTAGTATATTTTAGCGTATTTTAGTGTGTTTTAGTATATTGTAGTATATTTTAGTTTCTTTTAGTATATTTTAGTGTGTTTTAGTGCTCTTTAGTGTGGTTTAGTGTATATTATTGCACTTTAGTGTATTTCAGTGTGTTATTGCGTTTTAGTGTATTTTGGCGTATAGTATATTTAGTATATTTTAGCGTATTTTAGTGAATTATAGTATATTGTAGTGTATTTTAGTGTATTTTAGTATATTTTAGTGTATTTTAGTGCGATTTAGTGTACTTTACTTTATTTTATTGTATTTTAGTGTACCTTACTGCATTGTGCATCTTTTAGTGTATTTTAGTACATTTTTGTTGTATTTTAGTGCATTTTAGTATATTCCAGTGTATTTAGTATCTTTTAGTACATTTTAGTGTATTTTAGTATGCTGTAGTGTATTTTAGTGTATTGTAGTGTGCTTTACTGTATTTTGTGTGTTTTAGTGTATTTTAGTATATTTTAGTGTATTTTAGGGTATTTTTATATTATATTATAATAAATTGAAAAAAATTTGTGTCGTTTCTTCTCTGTACTGAATTTTTTTCTAAAATATTAATCATTAGCAACTAGTTTCCGAGCGAAGCCGGGTCGTGCAGCTAGTAGTGAAAATAAAAATAAAAACACAAAACAAAGAGTAGGTTTTTTCGTTTCCTGAAGATGCTACACAATGTTTATTTTACAGTTTTTGGCTGATAATAATTAACATAGAGGTAAAACATTATTTATATTTAATATATGCTGACAATAATTACTTCCGGAGTGTCCAACTGAATTATATATTTAGATAAAGAGTAATGAGTTGTTTTTTCTGTTTTATTATTTCATTGGAATGTTTTTTTTATCGGCTTAATATGCAATTCAGCAGTGCGTGGAAGGGGATCTAAACACCATGTTTTAAATTATAATTATGGGCATATTTGATTTTTATTTTATAATGTCAAATACTTAAAACTATACGGATATGTTATTTTTGTGTTTGCTATATAATAAAACAAAATATGAGCAATATATATTAAGAACTTTTCCACAATATTATATCGTACACTTCACTCATTTCAATGACGACTAAAAAGACTTCCTGTATACAGCGCACAAAGAAATAATTGACCGAAGCCAGAGTAAAAGAGATCAGCGTACACCATTGGAAATTGCTAGCACCTAATATTACTTCTATTGAAAAGAAAATGAAGTCAGTGAGCAGAACGAACGTGTTTATAGCCAGCCAAGGTGTCATGTGATTGGGCGAAACCTATAAAAATTAAATACAACAAAAATAAGAGTTTGTCAAATACAACAAAACAACAACAAATTTCTTAAACGCATACCGTAACCACAGCGTATGATAATAACAGCCAAGCACTCAATGTGATTAACGAGCCTACCAAACGACATTTACGCAAGACAGACCGTGGCAGCACATAATAAGTACGCTGACGCCATACAGTGACTTGTTTTCCATATCCCTAAAATAAAGTAGTAAATTCACACAAACTATAAATCTGTAAAATAGCATCTTAAATTATTAGCTGCACAAAGAATTTTTAGTAGGAAAAGAAAAAAGAAAATGTTTACTTACATTACCCAGGATACTAGTTATTAGGACCAACCAATAAATTATGGGAAAAAATTGAGCAGGACATTCAATTCCATCCGAATAGATATTTTGTATTGTATTCCAATAGGATCGAGGTGAAAAGTTCCATATAGAATAGATTTCACACATCGGGTCATCCACCAAATAATGTCGAAACAGATGACAGAGTTTCTTATCGAAATGGGTTATTTTATACATTATACAATTTTAAAAAATTATTCAAAATAAAATTAATAATTTTGTTTTTAAAATTTGATTATTAAAATAAGACGACTTAAATTTAAAAAAAATTTTGATATTTCAAAATGAAAATTCAATACAATATATTGAATGTTATTGTTATACGAAACAAAATGCATAACGAAAATAAAATGGGAAAGAAACCTATAAAAAATTTTAAAAAAATATTCCTAAAAAAAAAGTTGTGTAGCATTTGATACAGTTTTTATTTCACTGCGAGCTTCGCAGTAGCTGATAACATGAGTTAAAGTTTCCAATATTTTGTTAACATTTTCTGCTTCTATTCCATGGAAGCCAGTTGACGTCGCCAAGACGACTGTTAGGAAAATAACCCAATTAATTCTCAAATGATTGATTGTCCATTGATCAGTAAATTATGTGCCTCTTCCGAAATTCTTCAGAGGATTTAAATAAGAGAGTTCATTACAAGGCTCTGTATTACTCGCCGTTAACAATTATACTACCTCCCCCAAATACTTACCAAACTGAGGTACTGGTCTCCCGACAACAACGTTCGCGGCTGTCCGATCCCAAGATTTTTTTTTTACTTCGTTGCAAAAATTTTTTCAGCCTAATTCAGTGCCTATTTGAGATTTGGTTGAGCCCAAACTGAGACGAGCTGCTAGATTAGACTAGCGAAAAATCAACTAAGCCAGGCGGTTATTCGTACTGTATAACGTACAACAGCGATGTCGATGAAAGCTCTCCAGTAGTAAGTAATGCTTGTTAGCATTTTGTACAGACAGCACTTACGATGGTGATGTAATTTCCACAACGCTTCAATTTAAAAACGCAATTTAAATCATCACCACCAACACGCACACCCATATTTATATCAGTATCAATATCAACGTAAACTTCGACATCATACAATAAAACGACTTCTGGTTGTTGTGCCTTCTTCGATATTGACGACTACGGTTGCGACCACGATAATGATGAGGATTTTAAATATGAAGGCGTTGGCTATGATTGTGACGGTTATGATGAAAAGGAAGATAAATACTATATAGAAGAAGGTAATGAGAACACTGATTGTTTTATGTTGGGTGCTTCACCCAGATACTGTGGCCGAAATCATGGTATACGCAATAATAATATAAGTTCGGTTTTTGGTAATAAACATCATCACAACAAATACAAAATTGTCCATCCCTAATCTAGGTTGGAGGTTATAAATGAGTTGGAGCGTAGTTTTGGCCGTGGCAGTGATGAAAATGATCCTTTGCTGGTTGCCTGCAATAATTCATCAGTGTGTGTTTAGTATATTTCAGTGTATTTTAGAATATTTTGGTGTATTTTAGTGCATTTTAGTGTACTTTAGTGTATATTATTGTATTTTAGTAAATTTTAGTGTATGTTAGTATATTTTGATGTATTTTGGTGTGTTTTAGTATGTTGTAGTATATTTTAGTATATTTTTGTGTGTTTTAGAGTATTTTAGCGTATTTTAGTATATTGTTGTGGTGTATTTTCATGTATTCTAATATATATTAGTGTATTTTGGTGTATCTTAGTGTATTTTTGTATATTTTAATGTTTTTTTAGCGCATTTTGGTCTATTTTAGAATATTTTAGTATATTTCAGTGTATTTTGGTGTATATTCATGTACTTAAGAGTATTTTAGTGTATTTTACTATAGTGTAGTGTATTTTAATAATATAATAATTTTGTATTTTAATAATATATAAATTTTGTATAGAATAATTTAGTGTATTTTAGCGTATTTTAGTGTATTTTAGTATATTGTGTATTTTAGTGTATTTTAGTATATTTCAGTGTACTTTAGTGTATATATTATATTTTACTGTATTTGATTGAATTTTAAAGTGTTTTCGTATACTCTAGTATATTTTAGTGTATTTCTGTGTATATTATTGCATTTTAGCGTATTTTAGTGTATTTTATGTGTTTTGGCGTATTTAAGTATATCTGGGTGTATTATATTTGTTAGTGTGTTTTAGTGTATGTTAGTGTATCTTTGTATATTTTAGTGTATTTTAGTGCACTTTAGTGTATTTGAGAACAGTTTAGTATATTTCAGTGTATTTTTATATTTTAGTGTACTTTAGAGTATTTTAGTATATTTTACTGTATTTGATTGCATTTTAGAGTGTTTTCGTATACTCTAGTATATTTTAGTGCATTTTAGTGTATTTTAGCGTATAGTATAGTTAGTATATTGTAGTATATTTTAGTTTCTTTTAGTATATTTTAGTGTGCTTTAGTGCACTTTAGTGTGGTTTAGTGTATATTATTGCACTTTAGTGTATTTTAGTGTGTTATTGCGTTTTAGTGTATTTTGGCGTATAATATATTTAGTATATTTTAGCGTATTTTAGTGTATTATAGTATATTGTAGTGTATTTTAGTGTATTTTAGTATATTTTAGTGTATTTTAGTGCGATTTAGTGTACTTTACTTTATTTTATCGTATTTTAGTGTACCTTACTGCATTGTGTATCTTTTAGTGTATTTTAGTACATTTTTGTTGTATTTTAGTGCATTTTAGTATATTCCAGCGTATTTAGTATTTTTTAGTACATTTTAGTGTATTTTAGTATGCTGTAGTGTATTGTAGTGTGCTTTACTGTATTTTGTGTGTTTTAGTGTATTTTAGTATATTTTAGTGTATTTTAGGGTATTTTTATATTATATTATAATAAATTGAAAAAAATTTGTGTCGTTTCTTCTCTGTACTGAATTTTTTTCTAAAATATTAATCATTAGCAACTAGTGTCCGAGCGAAGCCGGGTCGTGCAGCTAGTAGTGAAAATACAAATAAAAACACAAAACAAAGAGTAGGTTTTTTCGTTTCCTGAAGATGCTACACAATGTTTATTTTACAGTTTTTGGCTGATAATAATTAACATAGAGGTAAAACATTATTTATATTTAATATATGCCGACAATAATTACTTCCGGAGTGTCCAACTGAATTATATATTTAGATAAAGAGTAATGAGTTGTTTTTTCTGTTTTATTATTTCATTGGAATGTTTTTTTTATCGTCTTAATATGCAATTCAGCAGTGCGCGGAAGGGGATCTAAACACCATGTTTTAAATTATAATTATGGGCATATTTGATTTTTATTTTATAATGTCAAATACTTAAAACTATACGGATATGTTATTTTTGTGTTTGCTATATAATAAAACAAAATATGAGCAATATATATTAAGAACTTTTCCACAATATTATATCGTACACTTCACTCATTTCAATGACGACTAAAAAGACCTCCTGTATACAGCGCACAAAGAAATAATTGAGCGAAGTCAGAGTAAAAGAGATCAGCGTACACTATTTGAAATTGCTAGCACCTAATATTACTTCTATTGAAAAGAAAATGAAGTCAGTGAGCAAAACGAACGTGTTTATAGCCAGCCAAGGTGTCATGTGATTGGGCGAAACCTATAAAAATTAAATACAACAAAAATAAGAGTTTGTCAAATACAACAAAACAACAACAAATTTCTTAAACGCATACCGTAACCACAGCGTATTATAATAACAGCCAAGCACTCAATGTGATTAACGAGCCTACCAATCGACATTTACGCAAGACAGACCGTGGCAGCACATAATAAGTACGCTGACGCCATACAGTGACTTGTTTTCCATATCCCCAAAATAAAGTAGTAAATTCACACAAACTATAAATCTGTAAAATAGCATCTTAAATTATTAGCTGCACAAAGAATTTTTAGTAGGAAAAGAAAAAAGAAAATGTTTACTTACACTACCCAGGATACTAGTTATTAGGGCCAACCAATAAATTACTGGTCACCCGACAACAACGTTCGCGGCTGTCCGATCCCAAGATTTTTTTTTTTACTTCGTTGCAAAAATTTTTTCAGCCTAATTCGGTGCCTATTTGAGATTTGGTTGAGTCCAAACTGAGACGAGCTGCCAGATTAGACTAGCGAAAAATCAACTAAGCCTGGCGGTTATTCGTACTGTATAACGTACAACAGCGATGTCGATGAAAGCTCTCCAGTAGTAAGTAATGCTTGTTAGCATTTTGTACAGACAGCACTTACGATGGTGATGTAATTTTGTAACGACACGTTCCCGCTGGTTGCTGGGGTAGCCCAGCGGTGGCCAGTGTCGAAGTCTATTTCCTTGGAGGGGGGAGGAACCCAATCCGCCTTCGACTGCCAAGCTCAAGGGTAAAGGACGGTGCACCTGACTGTTGTATCCAATCAGACCAGGTTCACCGTCGCTCCCTTAGCTGCAGTACTCCCACGCGTGGCGTTCAGTGAGTGGTGGGTCTGACTGTTGTACCCAATCTGACCAGAACCACCACCACCGAGTTGTGCGTGTTTGCACGGCTATGGGCTCCTGCTTCTCCGGGTAAGGAAACACTTTTATTTATTTTTAATTAATTTTTTCTTTTTTTATTCTTCTTTTTTTTCTTGTTACTATTTTTTCTTATAAATGTAAATAAAATTAACAATTTGATCTTTTCATCACTTATTACAAATTATATTTAATTAATAATAATGATAACAAAAGACTCTTATTCTTCGATTCAAACTCGAAATCTCGCTTCCCTACTTGACCAGAACGCTTTTCTAAGAAACGCCCTAACCGGTAGCCGTTCGCTGCCAATCGTGGAAAGCCGAGAGTCACTGGTTGGTGTGTCCAAGCTCTCCAGTGACTCGAGTCTTCCCCCGATTCTTGCAGCCGCTCAAGAAAGTAGGAACGAATGGCGGTATCAGATTGGTATCCCTAAACCGATGCCGACATTCGCTTCCTTAGTCAACAATAATGTCTTACCTTCTTGGCAATTCCTAAACGACTGCCGTATCAAATATTTTCCTCCACTTACTTTACCTCATGACTATAAAAAAACATGTTAGTATTAATAATGAGAAAGACAGAACAATGTATATGATCTTATATGTACATGAGAAATTCCAGTATTAACTAAGAACAATGCTTATGCCTAATAAACGGTAATTCCGTCCAGTAGTAAGTAAAAGAAAGAAAAAAAAACAATGTATATGAGCTTAGATGTAAATGAGAAAAACAATGCTTATGACTAACAAAACATAATTCATTCCAGTAAATATTAATAAAAGAGAAAAAAACAATGTATGTGATCTTAGATGTAAGTATAAATAAGAAATTCAAGTAACATTCAAAGCATAATGCTTATGACTAACAAAACAGTAATTCATTCCAGTAAATATTAATAAAAGAGAAAAAAACAATGTATGTGATCTTAGGTGTAAATGAGAAAAACAATGCTTATGACTAACAAAACAGTAATTCATTCCAGTAAATATTAATAAAAGAGAAAAAACAATGCATGTGATCTTAGATGTAAACATAAATGCGAAATTCAAGTACCGACTAAGTGAGACCTCCCTCTGCTACATATTTTAATGTGGACACAAAAACGACCTGTTGGGACTTTTGTCGTCACACTGCCCCCCTCCTGCGGTTGACCTACCGGTCCATAGGCACTATTCGCACTTGGTTGGTCTGGGAAAATGTCAGCCGATACCGCTGTCCGTTGATGGTTTTTATCAGCCGTCTGCGTTTGGGGTTGGTTTGCGCTATCTCCTGGATCTCTCGCTGCAGATCTATGGGCAATTCTGCCAGCGGTACTGCGTCTATAGATCGGGGTGACCAGGATCGGGCGGCGGCATTGGTGGTAGGAGTTGGTGTCTTGCCTGTGGCACATGATGGGGTGGCCGTCTCGGTGGAGTGGGTTCGGGCTGGGTTTCGGGGCGACACTGGTTCCCAAGGCGCTAACGTTGGTGGTGCCGGTGGGACCTCCCTTCGGTAGCCGGTAACGGCGGGTACTGCCTGTCCCCTAATCACTATTAACCGTGCCCGCCAGATTCTCTCGTAACAGGGCATCTTCAAGTAGCGATACTGGTGGTCCTGGACCTCAAAGGTTCCCCAGCCTCTTCGGATTCGTGGGGGTGTTGGTGGACGATAATTTTTGCTGTCCGAGTTGAGCGATGACGGCGAGCGGGGTGGGAGTGGTGATGGTGGCGTGGGTGGGCGCACGTCGAGAGTTGTGTCGTCTTATTTCCTCCAAGAAGTCTTCGTCCAGGTCCTCCGGCGGTATATCGAACTCGTCGAGATTGAGAGGTTCGTCCTCCTCCCATCGGGGAGGTGGTGGTGGTGTCTCCTCGTCCTGAAGGTGGGGATGACATCCGTCGACGGTATCCTTCGTGGTAAACTCCGCTTGCGTGGGGGCGTGGTTGTCGGGCTCCGCACTGTTATTGCTTATAAATGGTGGAGGGGGTGGAATGTCGTTTCCCGCCTCGGTGAAGTCGCGCGGTTCGGCCTCCATTCGGTAGCAACGACCCGTCTCCCTTGCCCGGTATGGTTGAGTGCGCGGGGGCCCTTTCGTTCGTCGCCTGTGTGGCCCTTTTGAGTTCGCCGCCTTCGGGTGTCGACGGCCTTGGGGTTCGGTGGTCGTGCTCGGGATCTCGTCCTTATTTAAAAAAATGCTGCGCCGCACTTTGGCCTGCTCTTTTTCCATGTTTCGCCGGAACTTAGCCCGGGATGCCTCAAATTTCGCGTCCTCTGCACTCATCTTCTGCTGCTTACGTGATCTAAAAGAGTTTAAGAGAGAACAATGGATTAGTGTTGTTGCCTGCACGAATGGCTTTAATTCGCTAATATGGGCTGTACGCCGTTCGCTACATTCTACTGTGCTAAGTTCGCTTATGACGGGGGATACGAATCCTCGTACGACGTATGGACCTCCAAATTTCGGGGCCGATTTAGCGGTGAAGTTATCGGCGGCTTTTGATAGCGGGTGAAGTCGGACTAAGACCTGGTCTCCTATTGACGGTTTCCAGCTACGCCGGCGTAAATTGTAGTGTTGTGCCTGTTTCTACGTGGCCTCTGCCAAATTATGCCGGACTATTTTAAAAATCTGTTCTAGTTCGGTGGCACGCTCCTCTGGCTTCACCCTTCGAGCTCCGGTACCAATAGTTACTTTGTCGTACAAGGCACGTGGCAGTCTAGGTTCCCTTCCCTGGGTCAGGTACGCTGGTGAATAGCCTGTGGATTCTGGTGTGCTCGTGTTTAGTGCCAGCATTATCTCGGGCAGCAGCTCGTCCCAGGTGTTGTGTTGGTTTCTGGCGAGTTGTGCGATGATGGTTTTGAGGGTGCGATTGACCCGTTCGGTGGGGTTCTCTTGCGGCGTGTAAGGAGCAGTAAATTGCTGGGTTACTCCTAGTTCACGTAGATATTGTTTTACCACTCGTGATGAAAATTCCGTACCATTGTCAGTGAGTAGAGTTTTTGGTACACCGTACCGCGGCACTATTCGTTCCCTGACCGCTTTTACTACAACACTTGCTGTGGCCTTACGTACCGGGATCAATTCGACCCATTTGGAAAATTTGTCCACGAAAACGAGCAGCATGGTATGTCCGTGTCGGGTTCTGGGCAGTGGCCCCATGAAATCGGCACATACTAGTGACCAAGGTTCGTCCGGGATGCGTGACAACATTTTTCCTGCCGGGAGTTGTTGGGCGGTTTTATACCGCTGGCACGTTTCGCAACGTCGCACGTAGTTTCTCACGTCTCGGGCCATGCCGGGCCAATAGTAACGGCTGGCAACCTTGTTCAGCGTTTTCCGAGTGCCTAGGTGACCGCCGGCCGGTTGGTCATGAGTTTCGTTCAGCACCTGTAATCTTAGGGGCGTGGCAACACACAGCTTCCAGGGGGTAGCATCTTCGTCGTTAATTTCTCGCTTAAAGTGCCGATAGAGCTGGCCGTTTACGATGGTATAATCTGCGAAATGTTCCGGGCTCTGGCGGACGGTCGAGCCACGGAAAAGTGCTAGGTGATTGGGCCTGGGCCAAATTGACTCCAACTCTCGGGTGACGCGATAGTGTATCGGCGACCACATTTTGTTTTCCTCTCCGATAACTGATTGAGAACTGGTATTGCTGTAGTTCTAACGCCAATAGGCTATCACGCGTTCGTTGCCATGAATTTCTTGGGTGAGCACTACGCCCAGTCCGAAATCACTTGCATCGGTTTGCAATGAAAATGGTCTGCTGAAATCGGGGCAGGTGAGGACCGGTGCACTGGTTAATTTCAATTTTAATTCTTCGAAAGCGCGCTGTTGTTGCTCTCCCCACTTCCAGTGCTTGCCCTTTTTAAGCAATTGCGTCAGTGGTTGGGAGATCTCCGCGAAGTTCGGCACAAATCGTCGGTACCAGGATGTGACACCCAGGAATCGCCTGATTTCCTTAACGTTAGTTGGCGGGGGTATTTGGGTGACTGCTGCGATTTTATCGGGGTCCGTCTTGATTCCCTCGCTGGTCACCACGTGTCCCAGGTACTTCGTTTCTGATTTAAAAAGTTCGCATTTCTCGTGATTGATCCTCAGGTTCGCTAACCGCAATCGTCGGAATACTTCGCGCAGATTTGCCTCATGCTCCTCGAAAGTGCTGCTAACTACAATTATGTCGTCGAGATAAGCCAACGCGTGGTGCTCCATTTCGGGCCCTATTACACTATCCAGAGCCCTTTGAAACGTGGCAGGGGCCGAGTGTAGTCCGAAAGGCATAACACGCCATTGGAACAAGCCTCGTCCGGCGACTCCAAATGCTGTATACTTTTTGCTGTCTGCCTCCATCGGAATTTGCCAGTAGCCATCTTTTAAGTCAAGACTACTAATGTATTTCGCATTACGCAACCGGTCCAAGATAGTGCCAATCCTGGGTAGGGGATAGGCGTCCGGAACTGAACGGGCATTTAACTGGCGGAAATTCATGCATGTACGCCAGGAGCCATTCTTCTTTTTGACCAGGGTGATAGGGAAGCTATATGGCCTACACGACGGTTCGATGCATCCGCGTTCTAATAATTTATTCACCTCCTCATCAATAATAGCCTGCATGGCTGGGTTCCGTGGTTTGTATCTTATCTTGATCGGTCGGTCATCTCTCATCACTATGCGATGGCTGGCTATGGAGGATAGGCCCTTCACCCCTTGGAACTTTGGCAGTTCGGTGTTCAAAAACTGCGTAATTCTTTGTGGTATGGCCGTCTCTGCCCCGACCCGCTTAATCGGATATGTTCTAGCACTGGTTAAAGGGGGTCTTTTGCTTACCTGGTTATTTATGGTTCCGGTTCCCGGGTTTCCATCAGGTGCTCGCTCAGGTGCGGCTATCAAACCCGCGCAGGTAATGGTGGTGTTAAAAGCCTTTAAAAAATCGATGCCCAGGATGATTTCTTCGGTGGCCTCGTCCATTAGCGAAAACACATGGTCCCTTGATGTATCGCCTAGTGTCACCTTACATTTGATGGCCTCTGAGAGTTGCTTCTTCGATCCATCCGCCAATAATACTTCCATATCCCGATTTATCAACTGGGGCTGTTTAAACATGCGATTTACCACCTTTGGTGCGATGAAGCTGCGAGTAGCCCCGGTGTCCACCAGTGCGGGGATTAGCTTTCTCCCGATAAGGACTACGGCCGTGAGTTTCTCTTGTTCCCACACAAGGTTGGTCGGGGTTTTTAGCCCCCCGGATCGTTGACCGGCTCGTGCGCATGTGTCAGCGTGGCCTCCATCCACCATTCTATGATGTTCGCCCCGTCCTGGATGTGGATTATTGGGGATGCTCTCCAGATCGGCTGCGAGGTTAATAAGATCGCCTAGTGTACCAAAATCCTTCCTCCGAATGTATCTTTGGTAATCGGGGAGTGAGTTGCGGAAGATTCTTTCGAGCTTTTCTGCCTGACTCAATCGGGCGTGACGCATCAGGTCCTGGAACGCCAGTACGTAGTCCTTGAAGTTTTCCCGCGGCCTTTGTGTTCGCTTTCGGATTTCGTCTTCCAGTCTCTCGAAATACCGCGGCGGTAGGAAGAAGTTTAAAAAATCTTCCTTGAATCGCGACCATCGTTCCCACTGCTGATTGTTGTTTCGGAACCAGCCGAGTGCCTTATCTCGAAATAGCTCGAACAACACGTGTACGACGGTGTCCAGGTGGATTTCATACATTCCGGCCATCTCCTCGACCCGCTCGACAAAGTCCAAAGGGTTCTTGCCCCCGTCGTATTTCAGCCCCCACTTACGTATCACTTCTATAGCCGCTAACCGGTTTTCTCCACGGGGTGGGACTTCGTCTCCTCGTCCGCTAGGTTGGATGGGCAATTCCCGTTTGGGACTAGGCACGGCCTGGTTGGGAAGATTGGTTAGGTGTGTATCGGGTAGTGGACTCAGTGGGAGTGGTGTAAGGGCGTCTGGTGCTGGCTCAGTATTTGACATGTTTGGTATCTTCGTTTTCTCCACTTAGTTTGCCGGGGTCGTAGGTGGGATAGGTAGGCCTACCCCTGGTGATGCTAGGGTGGCGCCGTCGGTGTTGCGTTGCCAGTCCATAAGTCGCTCGCCAATCGCCCCATCGCGGTTTGTGCTGACCAGAGTGGTCAGTCGTTTCCGCATCTCTTCGACTGTTCCGACAGGATCTTGCCCACACTAGGATAAGCAACGGCTTAGTTCTTCCCTTTTTAGGGAATAAATCCAGGAGGTCTTCGGCATGATGTCTATTGGGGTTGATGTTTCTGGATTTCACTTCTCGCTTCTCTCTTTTATTAAGTTAAATATAAATTAACACAAAAATTATTAGTGTTCTATAGCTATATATATTATCCTCTTTTCCTGTCCGTCTTGTACGAAAAAAAAAGAAGTATATATATAAAAAAAAATTATGTATAATAAATTATGGAAATAATTGCAAAAAAAAATATACAATTCTTTACGGGAGAATAAATCAAGTCCCTGCTCGGGCGCCAATGTAACGACACGTTCCCGCTGGTTGCTGGGGTAGCCCAGCGGTGGCCAGTGTCGAAGTCTATTTCCTTGGAGGGGGGAGGAACCCAATCCGGCTTCGACTGCCAAGCTCAAGGGTAAAGGACGGTGCACCTGACTGTTGTATCCAATCTGACCAGGTTCACCGTCGCTCCCTTAGCTGCAGTACTCCCACGCGTGGCCCTCAGTGAGTGGTGGGTCTGACTGTTGTACCCAATCTGACCAGAACCACCACCACCGAGTTGTGCGTGTTTGCACGGCTATGGGCTCCTGCTTCTCCGGGTAAGGAAACACTTTTATTTATTTTTAATTAATTTTTTCTTTTTTTATTCTTCTTTTTGTTTCTTGTTACTATTTTTTCTTATAAATGTAAATAAAATTAACAATTTGATCTTTTCATCACTTATTACAAATTATATTTAATTAATAATAATGATAACAAAAGACTCTTATTCTTCGATTCAAACTCGAAATCTCGCTTCCCTACTTGACCAGAACGCTTTTCTAAGAAACGCCCTAACCGTTAGCCGTTCGCTGCCAATCGTGGAAAGCCGAGAGTCACTGGTTGTTGTGTCCAAGCTCTCCAGTGACTCGAGTCTTCCCCCGATTCTTGCAGCCGCTCAAGAAAGTAGGAACGAATGGCGGTATCAGATTGGTATCCCTAAACCGATGCCGACATTCGCTTCCTTAGTCAACAATAATGTCTTACCTTCTTGGCAATTCCTAAACGACTGCCGTATCAAATATTTTCCTCCACTTACTTTACCTTATGACTATAAAAAAAACATGTTAGTATTAATAATGAGAAAGACAGAACAATGTATATGATCTTATATGTACATGAGAAATTCCAGTATTAACTAAGAACAATGCTTATGCCTAATAAACGGTAATTCCGTCCAGTAGTAAGTAAAAGAAAGAAAAAAAAACAATGTATATGAGCTTAGATGTAAATGAGAAAAACAATGCTTATGACTAACAAAACATAATTCATTCCAGTAAATATTAATAAAAGAGAAAAAAACAATGTATGTGATCTTAGATGTAAGTATAAATAAGAAATTCAAGTAACATTCAAAACACAATGCTTATGACTAACAAAACAGTAATTCATTCCAGTAAATATTAATAAAAGAGAAAAAAACAAGGTATGTGATCTTAGGTGTAAATGAGAAAAACAATGCTTATGACTAACAAAACAGTAATTCATTCCAGTAAATATTAATAAAAGAGAAAAAACAATGCATGTGATCTTAGATGTAAACATAAATGCGAAATTCAAGTACCGACTAAGTGAGACCTCCCTCTGCTACATATTTTAATGTGGACACAAAAACGACCTGTTGGGACTTTTGTCGTTTTCACAACGCTTCAATTTAAAAACGCAATGTGGGATGTATTACCTTTTTAAATCATCACCACCAACACGCACACCCATATTTATATCAGTATCAATATCAACGTAAACTTCGACATCATACAATAAAACGACTTCTGGTTGTTGTGCCTTCTTCGATATTGATGACTACGGTTGCGACCACGATAATGATGAGGATTTTAAATATGAAGGCGTTGGATATGATTGTGATGGTTATGATGAAAAGGAAGATAAATACTATAAAGAAGAAGGTAATGAGAGCACTGATTGTTTTATGTTGGGTGCTTCACCCAAATACTGTGGCCGAAATCATGGTATACGCAATAATAATATAAGTTAGGTTTTTGGTAATAAACATCATCACAACAAATACAAAATTGTCCATCCCTAATCTCGGTTGGAGGTTATAAATGAGTTGGAGCGTAGTTTTGGCCGTGGCAGCGATGAAATGGATCCTTTGCTGGTTGCCTGCAATAATTCATCAGTGTGTTTTAGTATATTTCAGTGTATTTTAGAATATTTTAGTGTATTTTAGTGCATTTTAGTGTACTTTAGTGTATATTATTGTATTTTAGTAAATTTTAGTGTATGTTAGTATATTTTGATGTATTTTGGTGTGTTTTAGTATGTTGTAGTATGAAAAGGATCCTTTGCTGGTTGCCTGCAATAATTCATAAGTGTGTTTTAGTATATTTCAGTGTATTTTAGAATATTTTAGTGTATTTTAGTGCATTTTAGTGTACTTTAGTGTATATTATTGTATTTTAGTAAATTTTAGTGTATGTTAGTATATTTTGATGTATTTTGGTGTGTTTTAGTATGTTGTAGTATATTTTAGTATATTTTTGTGTGTTTTAGAGTATTTTAGCGTATTTTAGTATATTGTTGTGGTGTATTTTCATGTATTCTAATATATATTAGTGTATTTTGGTGTATGTTAGTGTATTTTTGTATATTTTAATGTTTTTTTAGTGCATTTTGGTCTATTTTAGTATATTTTAGTATATTTCAGTGTATTTTGGTGTATATTCATGTGCTTAAGAGTATTTTAGTGTATTTTACTATACTGTAGTGTATTTTAATAATATAATAATTTTGTATTTTAATAATATATAAATTTTGTATATAATAATTTAGTGTATTTTAGCGTATTTTAGTGTATTTTAGTATATTGTAGTGTATTTTAGTGTATTTTAGTATATTTCAGTGTACTTTAGTGTATATAGTATATTTTACTGTATTTGATTGAATTTTAGAGTGGTTTCGTATACTCTAGTATATTTTAGTGTATTTCTGTGTATATTATTGCATTTTAGCGTATTTTAGTGTATTTTATGTGTTTTGGCGTATTTAAGTATATCTGGGTGTATTATATTTGTTAGTGTGTTTTAGTGTATGTTAGTGTATCTTTGTATATTTTAGTGCACTTTAGTGTATTTGAGAACAGTTTAGTATATTTCAGTGTATTTTAGTATATTTTACTGTATTTGATTGAATTTTATAGTGTTTTCGTATACTATAGTATATTTTAGTGCATTTTAGTGTATTTAAGCGTATAGTATAGTTAGTATATTTTAGCGTATTTTAGTGTATTTTAGTATATTGTAGTGTATTGTAGTGTATTTTAGTATATTTTTTAGTGTATTTTAGTACATTTTAGTGTATTTTTGTGTATATTATTGCATTTTAGCGTATTTCAGTGTATTTTATGTGTTTTAGCGTATTTAAGTATATCTGGGTGTATTATAATATTTGTTAGTGTGTTTTAGTGTATGTTAGTGTATCTTTGTATATTTTAGTGTAATTTAGTGCACTTTAGTGTATTTTAGTGTGTTATTGCATTTTAGTGTATTTTGGCGTATAGTATATTTAGTATATTTTAGAGTATTTTAGTGTATTATAGTATATTGAAGTGTATTTTAGTGTATTTTAGTATATTTTAGTGTTTTATATTTAGTGTAATTTTATATTATATTATAATAAATTGAAAAAAATTTTGTGTCGTTTCTTCTCTGTACTGAATTTTTTTCTAAAATATTAATCATTAGCAACTAGTTTCCGAGCGAAGCCGGGTCGTGCAGCTAGTAGTGAAAATAAAAATAAAAACACAAAACAAAGAGTAGGTTTTTTCGTTTCCTGAAGATGCTACACAATGTTTATTTTACAGTTTTTGGCTGATAATAATTAACATAGAGGTAAAACATTATTTATATATAATATATGCCGACAATAATTACTTCCGGAGTGTCCAACTGAATTATATATTTAGATAAAGAGTAATGAGTTGTTTTTTCTGCTTTATTATTTCATTGGAATTTTTTTTATCGGCTTAATATGCAATTCAGCAGTGCGTGGAAGGGGATCTAAACACCATGTTTTAAATTATAATTATGGGCATATTGGATTTTTATTTTATAATGTCAAATATTTAAACTATACGGATATGTTATTTTTGTGTTTGCTATATAATAAAACAAAATATGAGCAATATATATTAAGAACTTTTCCACAATATTATATCGTACACTTCACTCATTTCAATGACGACTAAAAAGACCTTCTGTATACAGCGCACAAAGAAATAATTGAGCGAAGCCAGAGTAAGAGAGATCAGCGTACACCAGTTGAAATTGCACCTAATATTACTTCTATTGAAAAGAAAATGAAGTCAGTGAGTAGAACGAACGTGTTTATAGCCAGCCAAGGTGTCATGTGATTGGGCGAAACCTATAGAAATTAAATACAACAAAAATAAGAGTTTGTCAAATACAACAAAACAACAACAAATTTCTTAAACGCATACCGTAACCACAGCGTATGATAATAACAGCCAAGCACTCAATGTGATTAACGAGCCTACCAATCGACATTTACGCAAGACAGACCGTGGCAGCACATAATAAGTACGCTGACGCCATACAGTGACTTGTTTTCCATATCCCCAAAATAAAGTAGTAAATTCACACAAACTATAAATCTGTAAAATAGCATCTTAAATTATTAGCTGCACAAAGAATTTTTAGTAGGAAAAGAAAAAAGAATATGTTTACTTACACTACTAACTAGTATCCTGGTTATCAGGACCAACCAATAAATTATGGGAAAAAATTGAGCAGGACATTCAATTCCATCCGAATAGATATTTTGTATTGTATTCCAATAGGATCGAGGTGAAAAGTTCAATATAGAATAGATTTCACACATCGGGTCATCCACCAAATAATGTCGAAACAGATGACAGAGTTTCTTATCGAAGTGGGTTATTTTATACATTATACAATTTTAAAAAATTATTCAAAATAAAATTAATAATTTTGTTTTTAAAATTTGACGACTTAAATTTTAAAAAAATTTTGATATTTCAAAATGAAAATTCAATACAATATATTGAATGTTATTGTTATACGAAACAAAATGCATAACGAAAATAAAATGGGAAAGAAACCTATAAAAAATTTAAAAAAAAATATTCCTAAAGAAAAAGTTGTATAGCATTTGATACAGTTTTTATTTCAAATGACTGTCACTGCGAGCTTCGCAGTAGCTGATAACATGAGTTAAAGTTTCCAATATTTTGTTAACATTTTCTGCTTCTATTCCATGGCAGCCAGTTGACGTCGCCAAGACGACTGTTAGGAAAATAACCCAATTATTTCTCAAATGATTGATTGTCCATTGATCAGTAAATTATGTGCCTCTTCCGAAATTCTTCAGAGGATTTAAATAAGAGAGTTCATTCCAAGGCTCTGTATTACTCGCCGTTAACAATTATATTACCTCCCCCAAATACTTACCAAACTGAGGTACTGGTCTCCCGACAACAACGTTCGCGGCTGTCCGATCCCAAGATTTTTTTTTACTTCGTTGCAAAAATTTTTTCAGCCTAATTCGGTGCCTATTTGAGATTTGGTTGAGTCCAAACTGAGACGAGCTGCCAGATTAGACTAGCGAAAAATCAACTAAGCGAGGCGGTTATTCGTACTGTATAACGTACAACAGCGATGTCGATGAAAGCTCTCCAGTAGTAAGTAATGCTTGTTAGCATTTTGTACAGACAGCACTTACGATGGTGATGTAATTTTCACAACGCTTCAATTTAAAAACGCAATGTGGGATGTATTACCTTTTTAAATCATCACCACCAACACGCACACCCATATTTATATCAGTATCAATATCAACGTAAACTTCGACATCATACAATAAAACGACTTCTGGTTGTTGTGCCTTCTTCGATATTGACGACTACGGTTGCGACCACGATAATGATGAGGATTTTAAATATGAAGGCGTTGGCTATGATTGTGATGGTTATGATGAAAAGGAAGATAAATACTATAAAGAAGAAGGTAATGAGAGCACTGATTGTTTTATGTTGGGTGCTTCACCCAAATACTGTGGCCGAAATCATGGTATACGCAATAATAATATAAGTTCGGTTTTTGGTAATAAACATCATCACAACAAATACAAAATTGTCCATCCCTAATCTAAGTTGGAGGTTATAAATGAGTTGGAGCGTAGTTTTGGCCGTAGCAGTGATGAAAAGGATCCTTTGCTGGTTGCCTGCAATGATTCATCAGTGTGTTTTAGTATATTTCAGTGTATTTTAGAATATTTTAGTGTATCTTTGTATATTTTAGTGTATTTTAGTGCACTTTAGTGTATTTGAGAACAGTTTAGTATATTTCAGTGTATTTTAGTATATTTTAGTGTACTTTAGTGTATTTTAGTATATTTTACTGTATTTGATTGAATTTTATAGTGTTTTCGTATACTCTAGTATATTTTAGTGCATTTTAGTGTATTTTAGCGTATAGTATAGTTAGTATATTTTAGCGTATTTTAGCGTATTTTAGTGTATTTTAGTATATTGTAGTGTATTGTAGTGTATTTTAGTATATTTTTTAGTGTATTTTAGTACATTTTAGTGTATTTTTGTGTATATTATTGCATTTTAGCGTATTTTAGTGTATTTTATGTGTTTTAGCGTATTTAAGTATATCTGGGTGTATTATAATATTTGTTAGTGTGTTTTAGTGTATGTTTGTGTATCTTTGTATATTTTAGTGTAATTTAGTGCACTTTAGTGTATTTGAGAACAGTTTAGTATATTTCAGTGTATTTTAGTATATTTTAGTGTACTTTAGAGTATTTTAGTATATTTTACTGTATTTGGTTGCATTTTAGAGTGTTTTCGTATACTCTAGTATATTTTAGTGCATTTTAGTGTATTTTAGCGTATAGTATAGTTAGTATATTTTAGCGTATTTTAGTGTATTTTAGTATATTATAGTATATTTTAGGTTATTTTAGTATATTTTAGTGTGTTTTAGTGCACTTTAGTGTGGTTTAGTGTATATTATTGCACTTTAGTGTATTTTAGTGTGTTATTGCATTTTAGTGTATTTTGGCGTATAGTATATTTAGTATATTTTAGCGTATTTTAGTGTATTATAGTATATTGTAGTGTATTTTAGTGTATTTTAGTATATTTTAGTGTATTTTGGTGCGATTTAGTGTACTTTACTTTATTTTATTGTATTTTAGTGTATTTTAGTATATTTTAGTGTATTTTAGGGTATTTTTATATTATATTATAATAAATTGAAAAAAATTTGTGTCGTTTCTTCTCTGTACTGAATTTTTTTCTAAAATATTAATCATTAGCAACTAGTTTCCGAGCGAAGCCGGGTCGTGCAGCTAGTAGTGAAAATAAAAATAAAAACACAAAACAAAGAGTAGGTTTTTTCGTTTCCGGAAGATGCTACACAATGTTTATTTTACAGTTTTTGGCTGATAATAATTAACATAGAGGTAAAACATTATTTATATTTAATATATGCCGACAATAATTACTTCCGGAGTGTCCAACTGAATTATATATTTAGATAAAGAGTAATGAGTTGTTTTTTCTGTTTTATTATTTCATTGGTATGTTTTTTTTATCGGCTTAATATGCAATTCAGCAGTGCGTGGAAGGGGATCTAAACACCATGTTTTAAATTATAATTAGGGGCATATTTGATTTTTATTTTATAATGTCAAATACTTAAAACTATACGGATATATTATTTTTGTGTTTGCTATATAATAAAACAAAATATGAGCAATATATATTAAGAACTTTTCCACAATATTATATCGTACACTTCACTCATTTCAATGACGACTAAAAACACCTCCTGTATACAGCGCACAGAGAAATAATTGAGCGAAGCCAGAGTAAAAGAGATCAGCGTACACCATTTGAAATTGCTAGCACCTAATATTACTTCTATTGAAAAGAAAATGAAGTCAGTGAGCAGAACGAACGTGTTTATAGCCAGCCAAGGTGTCATGTGATTGGGCGAAACCTATAAAAATTAAATACAACAAAAATAAGAGTTTGTCAAATACAACAAAACAACAACAAATTTCTTAAACGCATACCGTAACCACAGCGTATGATAATAACAGCCAAGCACTCAATGTGATTAACGAGCCTACCAAACGACATTTACGCAAGACAGACCGTGGCAGCACATAATAAGTACGCTGACGCCATACAGTGACTTGCTTTCCATATCCCCAAAATAAAGTAGTAAATTCACACAAACTATAAATCTGTAAAATAGCATCTTAAATTATTAGCTGCACAAAGAATTTTTAGTAGGAAAAGAAAAAAGAAAATGTTTACTTACACTACCCAAGATACTAGTTATTAGGACCAACCAACAAATTATGGGAAAAAATTGAGCAGGACATTCAATTCCATCCGAAGAGATATTTTGTATTGTATTCCAATAGGATCGAGGTGAAAAGTTCCATATAGAATAGATTTCACACATCGGGTCATCCACCAAATAATGTCGAAACAGATGACAGAGTTTCTTATCGAAGTGGGTTATTTTATACATTATACAATTTTAAAAAATTATTCAAAATAAAATTAATAATTTTGTTTTTAAAATTTGATTATTAAAATAAGACGACTTAAATTTTAAAAAAATTTTGATATTTCAAAATGAAAATTCAATACAATATATTGAATGTTATTGTTATACGAAACAAAATGCATAACGAAAATAAAATGGGAAAGAAACCTATAAAAAATTTAAAAAAAAATATTCCTAAAGAAAAAGTTGTATAGCATTTGATACAGTTTTTATTTCAAATGACTGTCACTGCGAGCTTCGCAGTAGCTGATAACATGAGTTAAAGTTTCCAATATTTTGTTAACATTTTCTGCTTCTATTCCATGGCAGCCAGTTGACGTCGCCAAGACGACTGTTAGGAAAATAACCCAATTATTTCTCAAATGATTGATTGTCCATTGATCAGTAAATTATGTGCCTCTTCCGAAATTCTTCAGAGGATTTAAATAAGAGAGTTCATTCCAAGGCTCTGTATTACTCGCCGTTAACAATTATATTACCTCCCCCAAATACTTACCAAACAGAGGTACTGGTCTCCCGACAACAACGTTCGCGGCTGTCCGATCCCAAGATTTATTTTTTTTACTTCGTTGCAAAAATTTTTTCAGCCTAATTCGGTGCCTATTTGAGATTTGGTTGAGTCCAAACTGAGACGAGCTGCCAGATTAGACTAGCGAAAAATCAACTAAGCCAGGCGGTTATTCGTACTGTATAACGTACAACAGCGATGTCGATGAAAGCTCTCCAGTAGTAAGTAATGCTTGTTAGCATTTTGTACAGACAGCACTTACGATGGTGATGTAATTTTCACAACGCTTCAATTTAAAAACGCAATGTGGGATGTATTACCTTTTTAAATCATCACCACCAACACGCACACCCATATTTATATCAGTATCAATATCAACGTAAACTTCGACATCATACAATAAAACGACTTCTGGTTGTTGTGCCTTCTTCGATATTGACGACTACGGTTGCGACCACGATAATGATGAGGATTTTAAATATGAAGGCGTTGGCTATGATTGTGATGGTTATGATGATAAGGAAGATAAATACTATAAAGAAGAAGGTAATGAGAGCACTGATTGTTTTATGTTGGGTGCTTCACCCAAATACTGTGGCCGAAATCATGGTATACGCAATAATAATATAAGTTCGGTTTTTTGTAATAAACATCATCACAACAAATACAAAATTGTCCATCCCTAATCTAAGTTGGAGGTTATAAATGAGTTGGAGCGTAGTTTTGGCCGTGGCAGTGATGAAAAGGATCCTTTGCTGGTTGCCTGCAATAATTCATCAGTGTGTTTTAGTACATTTCAGTGTATTTTAGAATATTTTAGTGTATTTTAGTGCATTTTAGTGTACTTTAGTGTATATTATTGTATTTTAGTAAATTTTAGTGTATGTTAGTATATTTTGATGTATTTTGGTGTGTTTTAGTATGTTGTAGTATATTTTAGTATATTCTTGTGTGTTTTAGAGTATTTAAGCGTATTTTAGTATATTGTTGTGGTGTATTTTTGTATTCTAATATATATTAGTATATTTTGGTGTATGTTAGTGTATTTTTGTATATTTTTTTGTTTTTTTAGTGCATTTTGGTCTATTTTAGTATATTTCAGTGTATTTTGGTGTATAATCATGTACTTAAGAGTATTTTAGTGTATTTTACTATACTGTAGTGTATTTTAATAATATAATAATTTTGTATTTTAATAATATATAAATTTTGTATAGAATAATTTAGTGTATTTTAGCGTATTTTAGTGTATTTTAGTATATTGTAGTGTATTTTAGAGTATTTTAGTATATTTCAGTGTACTTTAGTGTACATAGTATATTTTACTGTATTTGATTAAATTTTATAGTGTTTTCGTATACTCTAGTATATTTTTGTGTATTTCTGTGTATATTATTGCATTTTAGCGTATTTTAGTGTATTTTATGTGTTTTGGCGTATTTAAGTATATCTGGGTGTATTATATTTGTTAGTGTGTTTTAGTGTATGTTAGTGTATCTTTGTATATTTTAGTGTATTTTAGTGCACTTTTGTGTATTTGAGAACAGTTAGTATATTTCAGTGTATTTTAGTATATTTTAGTGTACTTTAGTGTATTTTAGTATATTTTACTGTATTTGATTGAATTTTATAGTGTTTTCGTATACTCTAGTATATTTTAGTGCATTTTAGTGTATTTTAGCGTATAGTATAGTTAGTATATTTTAGCGTATTTTAGTGTATTTTAGTATATTTTTTAGTGTATTTTAGTACATTTTAGTGTATTTTTGTGTATATTATTGCATTTTAGCGTATTTTAGTGTATTTTATGTATTTTAGCGTATTTAAGCATATCTGGGTGTATTATAATATTTGTTAGTGTGTTTTAGTGTATGTTTGTGTATCTTTGTATATTTTAGTGTAATTTAGTGCACTTTAGTGTATTTGAGAACAGTTTAGTATATTTCAGTGTATTTTAGTATATTTTAGTGTACTATAGAGTATTTTAGTATATTTTACTGTATTTGATTGCATTTTAGAGTGTTTTCGTATACTCTAGTATATTTTAGTGCATTTTAGTGTATTTAAGCGTATAGTATAGTTAGTATATTTTAGTATATTTTAGCGTATTTTAGTGTATTTTAGTATATTATAGTATATTTTAGGTTCTTTTAGTATATTTTAGTGTGTTTTAGTGCACTTTAGTGTGGTTTAGTGTATATTATTGCACTTTAGTGTATTTTAGTGTGTTATTGCATTTTAGTGTATTTTGGCGTATAGTATATTTAGTATATTTTAGCGTATTTTAGTGTATTATAGTATATTGTAGTGTATTTTAGTTAATTTTAGTATATTTTAGTGTATTTTAGTGCGATTTAGTGTACTTTACTTTATTTTATTGTATTTTAGTGTATTTTAGTATATTTTAGTGTATTTTAGGGTATTTTTATATTATATTATAATAAATTGAAAAAAATTTGTGTCGTTTCTTCTCTGTACTGAATTTTTTTCTAAAATATTAATCATTAGCAACTAGTTTCCGAGCGAAGCCGGGTCGTGCAGCTAGTAGTGAAAATAAAAATAAAAACACAAAACAAAGAGTAGGTTTTTTCGTTTCCGGAAGATGCTACACAATGTTTAGTTTACAGTTTTTGGCTGATAATAATTAACATAGAGGTAAAACATTATTTATATTTAATATATGCCGACAATAATTACTTCCGGAGTGTCCAACTGAATTATATATTTAGATAAAGAGTAATGAGTTGTTTTTTCTGTTTTATTATTTCATTGGTATGTTTTTTTTATCGGCTTAATATACAATTCAGCAGTGCGTGGAAGGGGATCTAAACACCATGTTTTAAATTATAATTAGGGGCATATTTGATTTTTATTTTATAATGTCAAATACTTAAAACTATACGGATATGTTATTTTTGTGTTTGCTATATAATAAAACAAAATATGAGCAATATATATTAAGAACTTTTCCACAATATTATATCGTACACTTCACTCATTTCAATGACGACTAAAAACACCTCCTGTATACAGCGCACAAAGAAATAATTGAGCGAAGCCAGAGTAAAAGAAATCAGCGTACACCATTTGAAATTGCTAGCACCTAATATTACTTCTATTGAAAAGAAAATGAAGTCAGTGAGCAGAACGAACGTGTTTATAGCCAGCCAAGGTGTCATGTGATTGGGCGAAACCTATAAAAATTAAATACAACAAAAATAAGAGTTTGTCAAATACAACAAAACAACAACAAATTTCTTAAACGCATACCGTAACCACAGCGTATGATAATAACAGCCAAGCACTCAATGTGATTAACGAGCCTACCAATCGACATTTACGCAAGACAGACCGTGGCAGCACATAATAAGTACGCTGACGCCATACAGTGACTTGTTTTCCATATCCCCAAAATACAGTAGTAAATTCACACAAACTATAAATCTGTAAAATAGCATCTTAAATTATTAGCTGCACAAAGAATTTTTAGTAGGAAAAGAAAAAAGAAAATGTTTACTTACACTACCCAAGATACTAGTTATTAGGACCAACCAATAAATTATGGGAAAAAATTGAGCGGGACATTCAATTCCATCCGAATAGATATTTTGTATTGTATTCCAATAGGATCGAGGTGAAAAGTTCCATATAGAATAGATTTCACACATCGGGTCATCCACCAAATAATGTCGAAACAGATGACAGAGTTTCTTATCGAAGTGGGTTATTTTATACATTATACAATTTTAAAAAATTATTCAAAATAAAATTAATAATTTTGTTTTTAAAATTTGATTATTAAAATAAGACGACTTAAATTTTAAAAAAATTTTGATATTTCAAAATGAAAATTCAATACAATATATTGAATGTTATTGTTATACGAAACAAAATGCATAACGAAAATAAAATGGGAAAGAAACCTATAAAAAATTTTAAAAAAATATTCCTAAAGAAAAAGTTGTGTAGCATTTGATACAGTTTTTATTTCAAATGACTGTCACTGCGAGCTTCGCAGTAGCTGATAACATGAGTTAAAGTTTCCAATATTTTGTTAACATTTTCTGCTTCTATTCCATGGCAGCCAGTTGACGTCGCCAAGACGACTGTTAGGAAAATAACCCAATTATTTCTCAAATGATTGATTGTCCATTGATCAGTAAATTATGTGCCTCTTCCGAAATTCTTCAGAGGATTTAAATAACAGAGTTCATTACAAGGCTCTGTATTACACGCCGTTAACAATTATATTACCTCCCCCAAATACTTACCAAACTGAGGTACTGGTCTCCCGACAACAACGTTCGCGGCTGTCCGATCCCAAGATTTTTTTTTTTTACTTCGTTGCAAAAATTTTTTCAGCCTAATTCGGTGCCTATTTGAGATTTGGTTGAGTCCAAACTGAGACGAGCTGCCAGATTAGACTAGCGAAAAATCAACTAAGCCAGGCGGTTATTCGTACTGTATAACGTACAACAGCGATGTGGATGAAAGCTCTCCAGTAGTAAGTAATGCTTGTTAGCATTTTGTACAGACAGCACTTACGATGGTGATGTAATTTTCACAACGCTTCAATTTAAAAACGCAATGTGGGATGTATTACCTTTTTAAATCATCACCACCAACACGCACACCCATATTTATATCAGTATCAATATCAACGTAAACTTCGACATCATACAATAAAACGACTTCTGGTTGTTGTGCCTTCTTCGATATTGACGACTACGGTTGCGACCACGATAATGATGAGGATTTTAAATATGAAGGCGTTTGCTATGATTGTGATGGTTATGATGAAAAGGAAGATAAATACTATAAAGAAGAAGGTAATGAGAGCACTGATTGTTTTATGTTGGGTGCTTCACCCAAATACTGTGGTCGAAATCATGGTATACGCAATAATAATATAAGTTCGGTTTTTGGTAATAAACATCATCAGAACAAATACAAAATTGTCCATCCCTAATCTAGGTTGGAGGTTATAAATGAGTTGGAGCGTAGTTTTGGCCGTGGCAGTGATGAAAAGGATCCTTTGCTGGTTGACTGCAATAATTCATCAGTGTGTTTTAGTATATTTCAGTGTATTTTAGAATATTTTAGTGTATTTTAGTGCCTTTTAGTGTACTTTAGTGTATATTATTGTATTTTAGTAAATTTTAGTGCATGCTAGTATATTTTGATGTATTTTGGTGTGTTTTAGTATGTTGTAGTATATTTTAATATATTTTTGTGTGTTTTAGAGTATTTTAGCGTATTTTAGTATATTGTTGTGGTGTATTTTCATGTATTCTAATATATTGTTACGTTTATACCTTTTATAAACGTTTTTGTTGTGAGTTCTTTATTGCAAAAGAATTAACGCCAGTTTTAGAGTTTTTGAATAATAACAATTTTATTATTTACTTTCAACTACACAAAGTTGGCACAGAACAATTTACTTAAAAATGCACGTCTTCACTGTTGAGGTTTAATTTACTGATTGATTATCCACTCAGATGCTTTCCCTATTTATACTTGTCCAATTAGATTCTAGAAGTTGTAAGAATTTTCTACTCTCCTTGTGTGTGTATTTTATTGTTGTTGTAGGTTGTTTATTCATTTTATATGCGCCTGCTTGCCTGCGTGTATAGTTGTTTTTGTTTGTATGCTGATAAGGTTTCTGCCTGGGATTTATTTCAATACATTTGTTGTTGCTTTTGTAAAAAAGGGTTTCTAAGAAAATTACGTAAATGCTAAACAACCTTGTATATTTGTTGTTGCAAAATTAGTTTTTGTCTTGCGCGTTTAAACGATAAACAGCATGCCAGGCAAGGGTAAGCGGCATATCAAATTGTAGTTGTGTGTGTGTGTGTGTGTGTGTGTGTGTGTATAAACTTCTTCGCAGTTTGTAACCAGTAATTTTCCATATCGCTTACTTGTTTTTATTTTAAATCTTAGGCAAGACATTTTCGTAACACTGCCGCCCGCTTAAGCCTTTTCGTCCCGAATAGGCTCAATATTCCCTCGGCCATACTTGGCCAGTCGCTCCAGGTGGACCACCTTCATCTTAGACCTCGGACTTTGATATTTCTGTATCCGATAAACCACGTCGTTCAATTTCTTGATCACCTTGTATGGTCCTTCCCAGTGGGTTTGCAGTTTGGGAGACAGTCCCTTTTTCCGTTGTGGGTTATATAGTAGAACCAATTGTCCTTCTGTAAATCCTTCCGTATTTGCTGCTCGATCATATCTGGCTTTCATTTTGTCGCTGGACATTTTGATGCGATTACGGACAAACTCATGGAGCTCGTGCAGGTCTTCTTGTATCTGAGAAACATTTTCATCATCGCCGTGTGCAGGAATTGGTTTAATGCCAAATTCTAAGTCGGCTGGTAGTTTTAGCTCTCTCCCAAACACGACTTTTGCTGGACTACATGATGTTGAATCGTGGATAGCTGATCGGTATGCCAGAAGAAACTTTGGTACATGCTCGTCCCAATCCTTTTGGTGTGTACTGACTACTTTTCTGAGATATTCTTCCAGGGTGCGGTTGAATCTTTCTACCATGCCATCTGACTGTGGATGCAGTGGTGTCGTTCTCGTCTTTTTGATTCCATAAATATCGCACATTTCCTTGAATATGGCCGACTCGAAATTTCGTCCCTGATCGGAATGAAGTTCTGTTGGGACACCGTATCGACACACCCAGTTGTTCACAAATTCATCTACAACCGTTTTGGACTCTTGGTTCGGAATGGGATACGCATCGGGCCATTTGCTGAAATAATCCATTACTACTAGCAGATACCGATTTCCAGCATTACTCACAGGGAATGGGCCTGCGATATCCATTGCTATCCGCTCAAAAGGGGCGCCTGCGTTGTATTGTTGTAGCTTGCCACGACTTTTTCTTGTTGGACCCTTGGCCGCAATGCACTGCTCGCAATTAGCTATCCATTCGGCTACAGATTGTGGGCAGCCTACCCAATAAAATCGCTGTTTTATCTTTTCCAGTGTTTTTGTTACACCCAGATGGCCGCCGCTGGGACCATTATGAAACTGCTGCATTACATCTTTTATCCGGGAACTTGGCACGACGATTAAATCCGTTGTAGTTTTTCCATCTGCACTTTCCCAATTTCGATATAGGCAACCATTTACCACTTTAAGGCTATTCCACTGAGCCCAGTATGATTTCGCCAGCGGGCTGTCTGCCGAAATTTCGTTACGGTCCGGTCGTATGTTCTCTAGCTTGGCCGATATAATTTTTGACAAAATGGGATCCTCCTTTTGGGCCTCAGACCAGTCTTCTCCTGTACCAATTTGGATTCGCCTTACATCAATGATGGACTCCTTTTCCTCGGCTTTTGTACAGTGCCTGCATTCTACGTTACACGGGCGTCTTGACAGGGCATCTGCATTATTGTGTTTTCCGCCTTTCCTGTGCACAATGCTGAAGTCATAGCTCTGCAGACGTTCAATCCAGCGTGCAAGCTGTCCTTCGGAGTTTTTAAACTGCAGCAACCACCGTAATGCGGAGTGATCCGTCCTAATGGTAAAGTGTTGGCCGTATAAGTATTTGTGGTAATGTTTAACACACTCCAGTACGGCTAAAAGCTCCCGTCGTGTTACGCAATAATTCTTTTCGGGCTTGGACAATACTCTGCTATAGTAACCAATAACTTTTTCCGTCCCATTAATTGCCTGAGAAAGCACTCCTCCTATTCCGTAGCCGCTTGCGTCTGTATCCAATATAAATTCGTGTCCAGCTATCGGATAGGCGAGGACTGGTGCTGTTGACAAAAGCTCCTTTAGCCTTTGAAACGCCTCTTCAGCTGCCCCACTCCAGTGGTATGGTTGCGATTTTCTGGTCAACTCATGCAAGCTGGCAGCCACTTGAGCAAAGTTCGGCACGAATCGCCTGTAGTATGTGCAAAGCCCCAGGAAACTACGTAGCTCATGAAGATTTTTGGGACGAGGCCAATTCTTTACTGCCAATATTTTATCCTCGTCAGTTGATACGCCTTCTGCTGTTACACGATGCCCCAAGTATTTAACTTCCTTTTGAAACAGCGCACATTTCTTAACACTTAATTTAAGTCCTGCGGCCGCTATACGCTTGAGAACTTCATCCAGGTTTTTGAGATGTTCATCAAAGGTCTTTCCCATTACGATTATATCATCCAGATACACTAAACAGGTCTTCCAGTTAAGCCCCTTGAGTACGCGTTCCATTAAGCGCTCAAAAGTAGCTGGAGCATTGTAGAGCCCAAATGGCATTACTTTAAACTGCCACAATACATTGCTCGCGCTGAAGGCAGTTTTCTCCTTGTCTTTATCGGCTATCTCAACTTGCCAGTAACCACTCTGCAAGTCTAAGGTAGAGAACCATTTCGTTTCGGACAACGTGTCTAAGGTGTCGTCAATTCTTGGTAGCGGATAACTGTCTTTCTTAGTAACATCATTAAGTTTTATATAGTCCACGCAAAATCTAGTGCTGCCATCTTTCTTCTTTACTAGCACTATCGGCGAGCTCCATGGACTCGAAGATGGCTCAATCACTCCGTTCCGCTCCATTTCGCTAATCAGTTCCTTGACCTCGTTCCGTTTTGCAAGGGGAACACTTCTGGGTGCTTGTTTTATGGGCCTCGCTTCGCCGGTATTTATTTCATGTTTCACTACTGCTGTTCTACCTTGGCTTTTGTTATTTAGGGCAAAGACGGCGGTATGTTTTCTTAGCAACTGCTTCGCTTTATTTCTGTCTGGTGCTCTTAGTTCTGCTACCCATTTATTCACCTGCTCTGTTAGCAAATCCCACTTCTGACACCAGTTGTTACGTTTATACCTTTTATAAAAGTTTTTGTTGTGAGTTCTTTATTGCAAAAGAATTAACGCCAGTTTTAGAGTTTTTAAATAATAACAATTTTATTATTTACTTTCAACTACACAAAGTTGGCACAGAACAATTTACTTAAAAATGCACGTCTTCACTGTTGAGGTTTAATTTACTGATTGATTATCCACTCAGATGCTTTCCCTATTTATACTTGTCCAATTAGATTCTAGAAGTTGTAAGAATTTTCTACTCTCCTTGTGTGTGTATTTTGTTGTTGTAGGTTGTTTATTCATTTTATATGCGCCTGCTTGCCTGCGTGTATAGTTGTTTTTGTTTGTATGCTGATAAGGTTTCTGCCTGGGATTTATTTCAATACATTTGTTATTGCTTTTGTAAAAAAGGGTTTCTAAGAAAATTACGCAAATGGTAAACAACCTTGTATATTTGTTGTTGCAAAATTAGTTTTTGTCTTGCGCGTTTAAACGATAAACAGCATGCCAGGCAAGGGTAAGCGGCATATCAAATTGTAGTTGTGTGTGTGTGTGTGTGTATAAACTTCTTCGCAGTTTGTAACCAGTAATTTTCCATATCGCTTACTTGTTTTTATTTTAAATCTTAGGCAAGACATTTTCGTAACAATATATTAGTGTATTTTGGTGTATGTTAGTGTATTTTTGTATATTTTAATGTTTTTTTAGTGCATTTTGGTCTATTTTAGAATATTTTAGTATATTTCAGTGTATTTTGGTGTATATTCATGTACTTAAGAGTATTTTAGTGTATTTTACTATACTGTA
>JASKUP010000062.1:3000000-3165857 GCA_030448955.1 Trichopoda pennipes | reverse complement strand
GGCAGATTGTGTTGTAATAATATTATTTAATTATGTTTTTGAAATAAATAAATATTGATCATTTTAATTTTAATCCTTTTTATTTATCTCTTTTGTGTGCTCAACTAGGAGCAGTCAAAGTTAATAAGCTCATGCAGACAAAGATTGCTTTTCTTCCCTCAATTTCAGCCGTTTATATTGCGACTGTGAGAAGGTAACTATTAGTCTAGAACTTAATTTATTAATATTATTTATATACAAATGTTATTATAAATGTTATTAATATTAGTGTTGTTATGAAAAGTGAAATGTGACCTGGTTCTTATTGCATTCATTTTGGGATTTCTTTCCACAAAATAATTGTGTCACCTGAAACTCACCGATCGACACACACACGCTATGTAAATGCCCGTTGAAGGCCATTCATCAGTTGCATGTATGTAAAGTATAACAACAACAAACATAAGCGCATTGCTAGTGCATTGCACTTGAGTAATTTGATTTAAACTTTTTAGTTTGTTGTGTTAGGTATTTACATTAGGGTGGTTCCACTACATCTCCACTTTTCGCAAGAATGTTTATATAACGGTAGTTTTATGGACATTCTTTTACAAATATTGTATTATGTATTAATTTATTTAATCTTAATTTTATTTATGTAATTATAGTTAAAATTTGTTTTTATATAGTAATTGTAATTCTAATAGTATATTCTCCCGGGGAATTAGATTAAAATTATATATTGTATAACTTAAGTCTATTTTTATTTACTACTTGGGTTTTCTTTGTTTTCTTATCTTCTATGCTTACATTATTTCTTAAGTCTATTTTCTTTATTTTATATGGACCCTTATATTGACTTTCTAATTTGTGTCCGGTCTCATTTCTAAGTAAACATAAATCTCCTATATTAAAGTTATGGTCTATTATTGTTTTGTCATAATCTAATTTACGCTTAAGTTTATTTTTGTCTAATAATATTCTAGCTCTACTAAGTGCTATTTCTAATCTATATTTTAATTCCTTAACGTAGTCATCTAAATTATAAAGTGGTGTAATATCCTTCCCACTGTTAAACTGTGTAAAATCATTAGGGATTTTACCAAATACTAGTTCATAAGGACAATAATTGTGTGCTGTAGAAGGAGTAGTGTTGAAGCAATATGTGAAATATCCTATCCATTCGTCCCAGTCAGTTTTGTCAACTGAAATATATGAGCGAATGTATTCGTTAAAAGTCCTATGACTTCTTTCTATTGTACCTAGTGTTTGATGGTGATAGGCTGTTGATGTAATTTTGTTTATTTTTAATAATTCACATAGTTCTGTGAGTATCGAATTTATGTATTCAGTACCCATGTCCGAAATGAACGTCTTCATTGGTCCATAGGTAAGTATAAAGTGTTCAAAAATTCCTTTGGCTAATTTCTTTGCACTTTTGTCCCTAATTGGTATAGTTACTAGATATTTTGTCAAATCACATACAATAGTGATCGCGTATTCGTTGTCATTGTAGGATTTGGGAAAAGGACCTATTGTGTCGATAATTACTGTATCAAACGCCTGCGTAGGCGTAGGTGTAATTATCATTGGACCTTTTAAGTGTTTTGTTATTTTTGATCTCTGACATGTTTGGCATGATTTAACATATTTGGTCACATCTTTAGTGATGTTTTTCCAATAATAAGATCTCTTGATCTTGTTTAGAGTTCTAGAAACACCTGAATGTCCACCTTCTGCGGGGTCATCATGGTATTGTTTAATTATCCTCTCTATGGTCTTAGTATCCTTCTTAGTATCATTTTTTATGTGGGTCACCTCATTTAGTAGCGCTACTGTTAATTTATCTAAATATTTATTGCCCTTTTCTTTAAGTTCAGTACTTGAGACAAATTCGAAAATTTTCTCACTAGGTGCCACTTGCAATTTCTTTATATTTAATTTACCGGCCACTTTTTCTAGCCTAGGGAAAAATTGTCCTAAGTCAATCTTCCCATTAGTGAATAAGTCATTAACATTTATGTATGTTAGTACCACTTTGCCTTGCTTTATATTGCATTTATTTGGGCTAAATCTCAATTTATGATATTTTCTGACGTCAGTGTTATTTAGTGGTATGTATATATTGGGCTTATTAGTTTCCTCTTCCTGATACTTTCCATCCTTAATATCATTTGCCATATGTTGTGCCTTTTTAGTCATTGATCTTGTAGTCATGCTCAATAGTGTATTGTTAGTCTTGGTAAAATTTCTGAATTTCTCAATATTAATGCGGGATAATGCGTCCGCTACATAATTATCTTTTCCCCTAAGATATTCAGCAGTAAAATTGTATTCCTCTAAGTCCAGTCTTATTCTTGTCAATTTGGAACTCGGGTTTTTCATCGAAAATAGGTAGGATAGTGGTCTATGGTCTGTACGGACAACAAAGTGTTTTCCGTATACGTATGGTCGAAAATAAGTAATTGCCCAATGTATTGCAGCTAGTTCTTGTTCTATTGTCGATTTATTACTTTCACCCTGTGTGAATGTTCTTGAAGCGTATGCTACTGGAAGATGTTTGCCTTGGTATTCCTGTGTAAGGACTGCACCGCAAGCATGTTTACTTGCGTCTGTTGTTATACAGAACTCTTTATCAAAGTCAGGGTATTGAAGTAAAGTAGGACTCATTAGTGCTTTCTTTAGGTATTTAAATGCGTTGTCACAGTCTTTTGTCCATTCAAAAGGGGTTCCTTTTTTTGATAATCTCGTTAAATGTCTGGAATATTCTGAGAAGTTTGGTATAAATTTTCTGTAGTAGTTACAAAAGGCTACAAATCTTTTTGCACTGTCAGCGTCCGTAGGTGTAGGATAATTTTCTATTATCGAATATTTGGAATCGTCTGGTAATATTCCATTGTCTGTGCATTTATGTCCTAAATAGGTTACTTCTCTCATAAAAAAGGAACATTTTTCAGGGTTAAGTTTTAGGTTATGTCTGCGACATAAATCAAATATGTCCTGTAAATTTGAAAGCATGTGTTTTTCTGAACATCCTAATACAACCAAGTCGTCCATATATAAGAAGGCTTGGTTTGGCTTTAGGCCTCTGAAAGCAATTGTCATCATTCTTTGAAAAGAATTTGGTGCTACCTTTAGACCATAAGGTAGTCTGGTGAATCCGTATGAGCCACTATTGGTTGAAAATGACGTGTAGTCTCTGGAATTATCTTCCAATGAAATTTGGTGAAAACCTGACATTAAATCTAGGCAAGAAAAATACTTAGCTCTTCCAAGTTGGTCTAATATGTCATCAATTCTGGGCAATGGGAATTTGTCCGCTATAAGTTTTTTATTTATTTGTCTGTAATCTATCACGAGTCTCCATTTTCTTTTGTCCGAATTTGGTAACGATTTCTTTGTACAAGTAAAACTGGACTGTTGTATTCCGAATATGAGGGTTCTACAATTTTGTCTTGTTTCAATTTCTCAATTTGTATATCAATCTCTTCCTTATGTGCGTGTGGTACGCGATAGTTCTTTATATATACAGGTTGTGTGTCATTAAATCTCAATTTTTGTTTATAGAAATTATTACTGGTTATTGGTTCAGATTCTAACCCGAAAATATCACTATATACTGTGCATAATTCTGTGAGTTTACTTTTAAATTGTTCTGGAAAGTTTTTCCTCAATATGTTAATTATTTCTTCTTTTCGTTGTGTATTTTTGTTTGGTTTCTTGTTAATAATGTTGTAAACAGAAAGGTTTTCAGTTTTTATATTGTGTTTTTTGATTGTTACTATTGTGTTATTTGTGTTTAAGATACGTATAAAGGCATTGTTGGATTTTACTAGTATGTTTGGTATTAGTACACCAGGTTGTATTTCCTGATTTGGAATTAATATATCTGTATTTGAGTCTTCCAGTCCTAATTGGCGTATTACCTCTGACCTAGGTGGTAAAATAATTTCTTCAATATTACTTGTTAGTGGTATTTCTATTATGTTTGTTAAGGAGTTTGGTCGTAAGACAAGGTTTTCATTATTCTCACTAAAATTTAATATACAGTTATGCCTTTTAATGAAATCAATTCCAATAATTCCATCAAATGGTATTGGAAAGTCATCCTGGACTGTTTGGAAGTCGTGTGTTATTAGCCATTTTTGAAAATGTAAATCCAAATATACTTTTCCTAAGGATTTAATTTTGCCTTGTCCTATTCCACTGAGTGTAGTTGTTATATGTTTATTTACTTTGTGTGTTTCTATAAATTTTGTTTTTATTAAAGAGATGTCCGCGCCTGTATCTACTAAAAGTGTGGCTGTGTGATTGGTGTTGTGTATTTTAATTGAAATGAAATAACATAAGTTGAGATTGATATTGTATATTTTGGTTTCTATTGGGTTAATCTTAGGGGTTCCTCTGAGATTTCCGACTGAAGTGAGTCAGTTGCTCTTACATAATTTCGCGTTCTGAAATTACTATTGTTGTTCCGTCTCTGGGTATTGTTGAAATTATTATTATTATTGTTACTACGGTTGTTATAGTTATTGTTAATGTTACCGTTGTTCCTATTATTCACCGGGAAGTTGTTTCTTCCACGGAATCTTGGTCGGTTACCTCGGAAATTATTATTCCAAGTATTGTGTCCCTGCCTGTAGTATAGGATAGAATTCTGTTGTCCAGTTGCTTCTGTGCAACTGGACAACAGAATTTGCTAATAGTCTCGTTCATGCTATTAAATTGTCCTGCTTCCATGATAAGTTTTACCTTATCCAAGGTGCAGTTCTTCGTAAGTGCTTTTACTGCAACTTGCGTAGAATATTTACCCGCTATATCAGTGGGTAATCCATCGGATATGTAAGCGGTTTCCAGGAATTTTGTCAATTGTGCGATCTCGTCGCAATAACTAGTCGCAGTTTTATTGTTCTGTTTAATGTTTAAAATTTCTGCGGTACTTCTACTGACTCGCCTTTTACTGAAGTTTTAATTTGCTTATTATCTGGACTATTGTGTTCTCGTCATTAATGAGGTTTCTGGCGTTACCTTTTAATTTTGTTTTTATGAGGGTTATTGCCAGTGCTTCGTTAGAGCCTTTTATTGAATTTTCCAAGAGAATTGAAAAATGTTTGTGTAATGTTTCCTGTTTAGTAGGTCTATCTACGTTCAAACATTTGTATGATTTTTTAAATTCTTCCTTCAGTATTCTTGCTCTATTTATTATGCTCGTCCATTCCATTAAACTTTGTCACGATGTATTTTTTCTAATTTTCCTAAGAGCTCTTATTCAATTTTGGAGTTTTTTTTTCTTCTAAAAAAAATTTTCTTTTGTTCAAAAATGTCCACTATGAAAGTCCATTTACAAAGGAAATTTTTAGTTATTATCAAACGAATTATATTACTTTCTCATCTGTATAAAATTTATTTAAAAAATTTTTATTATTTAAAATTTAAAAGGATCTGTTATCATAAAAAGTGTAATATTCTTTAAAATGGTTTTTAAATGTTCATTTTTTTGTCATTATTAAATTAAATTATTTTTTTTTTTCATTTCTATTTCGAAATGTTCATCTTAATTTCCATTTATAGATAAAAAAAAATTAAAAGTATGTTAAATTAATTTAAAAAATTGTTGAACATGGGCGAAGTCGCCTCTGTTCCCTAAGGGTGCGTAGTAAAATCGCACTCCTTTTATAAGCTAATTATTAAAAATAAGATTATACTTATTCTCTTTAAGTTGTTAATGTTGCTGTTGATGATTATGATGTTGCTGTTGCAGTATTGTTGTTCATTATGTTGTTACTGCTGCTGCTGATGATTATGATGTTGCTGTTGCAGTATTGTTGATGACACTGATCATTATGTTGTTACTGTTTCTGCTGATGATTATGATGTTGCTGTTGCAGTATTGTTGAAGTTAATTTTGATGTTGCAAGCCTCCTGTTGCATTATGATGTGTTGTTATTGTTGTTACTGTTAATTATTGTCCTCGCCTTATTTGTCTTTTGGCCAGACACTTCTTCCTCTGACGGGTCTCGGCTGCCGTCAGGAACCAAAATTAATTTTGCCTGGGTGCTCAGTAGCACTCTCAAGCTTGGCAGGATGCAAAAAATTTTCCTCCCTTAAGTCAATTTTGTCTGGGTGCTCTTATAATTTGAGCACTCTCTTATGTTTTTGAAATAAATATTGATCATTTTAATTTTAATCCTTTTTATTTATTTCTTTTGTGTACTCAACTAGGAGCAGTCAAAGTTAATAAGCTCAACTAGGAGCTTGAACATGCAGACAAAGATTGCTTTTCTTCCCTCAATTTCAGCCGTTTATATTGCGACTGTGAAAAGGTTACTATTAGTCTAGAACTTAATTTATTAATATTATTTATATACAAATGTTATTATAAATGTTATTAATATTAGTGTTATTATGAAAAGTGAAATGTGACCTGGTTCTTATTGCATTCATTTTGGGATTTCTTTCCACAAAATAAATGTGTCACCTGAAACTCACCGATCGACACACACACGCTATGTAAATGCCCGTTGAAGGCCATTCATCAGTTGCATGTATGTAAAGTATAACAACAACAAACATAAGTGCATTGCTAGTGCATTGCACTTGAGTAATTTGATTTAAACTTTTTAGTTTGTTGTGTTAGGTATTTACATTAGAGTGGTTCCACTACAGTGTGGACAACCGGTTGTGGGTGGTAGAACCAGAAGACGTAAGGAATAATGTGATAACAGCTAAAGCTCTCCTAAAAAACTGTAACAATGGGAAAGTTCCTGTGAGGCTACTAAATCTGTCCAGCAGCGAGAAGATAATTGGCGAAAATGCTGCAATTGGTCGATGTGAGCTGGCAGGAGCCGTAATTAATTGTGCGACATATCCAGAATGCTCCAAAATTACAGCTAAAAAGAGGGATTTGCTAACACAGCAGGTGAATAAATGGGTAGCAGAACTAAAAGCACCCGACAGAAATAAAGCGAAGCAGTTGCTAAGAAAACATACCGCCGTCTTTGCCGTAAATAACAAAAGCCAAGGTAGAACAGCAGTTGTGAAACATGAAATAAATACTGGCGAAGCGAAGCCCATAAAACAAGCACCCAGGAGTGTTCCCCTTGCAAAACGGAACGAGGTCAAGGAACTGATTAACGAAATGGAGCGGAACGGAGTGATTGAGCCATCTTCAAGTCCCTTGAGCTCGCCGATAGTACTAGTAAAGAAGAAAGGTGGCAGCACTAGATTTTGCGTGGACTATAGAAAACTTAATGATGTCACTAAGAAAGACAGTTATCCGCTTGTATATTTGACGACACCTTAGGCACGTTGTCCGAAACGAAATGGTTATCTACCTTAGACTTGCAGAGTGGTTACTGGCAAGTTGAGATAGCCGATAAAGGCAAGGAGAAAACTGCCTTCAGCGCGAGCAATGGGTTGTGGCAGTTTAAAGAGATGCCGTTTGGGCTCTGCAATGCTCCAGCTACTTTTGAACGCTTAATGGAACGTGTGCTCAAGGGGCTTAACTGGAAGACCTGTTTAGTGTATCTGGATGATATAATCGTGATGAAGTTCTCAAGCGTATAGCGGCCGAAGGACTTAAATTAAGTGTTAAAAAATGTGCTGTAAAATAAAAACACTTCCTTATTCTTTGACTGTTCAATCAACTCTAATTTTATTCAGTATCTTAATTCTAACCTTAACTAAACTATACAACTAAGCTTATATATATATTAAGTTCTAAATCTACTTATACTACTATGCTTATATATATGTTATTACAATATTAGGGCGGCACTACACCTCCCCTTTTTTTTTTCTTTTTCAAATTATGTATGTATTTATTTAGTTATGAAAATGGCATTTTTTCTAATCATAAAATATTATAAAGTAGAAAAAATAAATGTGTTTTTTTTTTTTTTTTTTATTAACAATAGAAATATAAATCTTAACTTTTTCAAAGCAATACTAAACATTTTTGAAACGACAAAAATTTTTTATAATTTTTTTTCATTGAAACTAATTTTAATTCAAAGTAATGTAATAATATATAAACTAAAAATAAGATGAATAAAATAATTCAAATGTTTATTTATTTTTATGTATATAGTTTTGATTAACTTCTATGTGAGAGTTTACCATTTATTTTTCTTTCTTTATAAGTTAAAATATAAAACTAGGTTTGTATTCTTGTTTATATCCTTTTTCAGTTGTATTATTATACTTTGTGAGGAGGTTTGAGGTTTTTTATGTGTTATTTTTAATTATTAAGACATAAGTGCGTATGCGCCCATGTACCTCCCTTTTGCTAATAAAAAAATTGTATTGAGTCCAACAAATTGATCAGGTTTGTTAGGCTCAGTAGAACTCTTTTTTTTTAACAATTATTAATTACAAAGAAAAATGGTATAAAAATAGGAAAACAATAATTTTAATCTTTAATTCTAAACAGTTTGCAAATGTTTAAGTGAACTCCAATAAATGTTACAATCGAACTCTTTTTAATACTTTCGTATTCTGTTTTTGTGAACAGTTTTTTCTTTGTGAGTTAAATTGTTGTAAATAGTTACGTTTGTGTCTTGAATTTTTGTGACAATGTAAGGACCTTCATATTTACTTTTGAGCTTCTCGTATGGTTCTTTTTGCAATAAAACTTTGTCGTTTAATTGTATCGTTATGGGTTTGGAAAATTTGTCGTAGTAATTCTTGTTCCTTTCTTTGTGTTTAATGATTAATTGCCTAGCAAGTGCGTTTGTTTTCTGCAACCTGTATTTGACCTCCTTACTGTAGTTGTCTAGGTTGTAAATAGGTTCAACATTATCATTTACCTCATTGGGTAAAGTCGCCTTTTTCCCAAACACTAGTTCAAAAGGAGTTATCTTATCATCAAAAACTGTATTAGGTGTGGTATTATAGTAAAAAGCAAAATATTTCAAATATGTATCCCAATTTGATACATTTTCATCTAAGTATGCTCTAAGATATTCGTTAAAAACGCGATGATTACGTTCTATCGTACCTAAAGTTTGATGGTGATAACTTGTTGAAAATTTCGTTTCGATTTTTAAAAATTTGCAAAGTTCGGTAAAAATATCATTCCTAAATTCAGTACCCAAATCAGATTTTACTAAATTCATTTTTCCATATATTAAAATAAAACTCTCAAATATTGCACGAGCAACTGTCTGAGCCGACTTGTCAGGTATTGGTATTGCGACAAGGTATTTCGATAAATCACACATCAGCGTTAATGCATATCTGTTGCCGTAATTTGACTGAGGAAGTGGACCAATCGTATCAATCACAACTATATCAAAGACTTTCGTGGGAGTAGGTGTTAGTATTAATTCTTCTACGTTTGCTGGTTTAACTTTATTCAGATTACACTGTGGACAATTCCTGACAAATTTTGCAATATCCTTAGTCATTTTTTTCCAATAATATTTTGTTCTAATTTTTGCGCATAATTTCTTTTGACCACAATGACCGCCTGAAAGTGGATCATTGTGATAAATTTGCATTAATCTAAGCTTGTCATCCTCCTTGGTAATTAATTCAATTGGTTCTGTAAGGACTATTTCCAGAGTTCTTAAAATTTGAAGGCCACAATTCTTCAAATCTTGTACTGAAAATAGCGTAAAAATTAAATCGTCTTTTGGCCATTCTACCCTACGAATCTTATGTTTGTTGGCCTCGTCTTGCAGCCTCGAAAGCAAGTAGTCTAGACTAGTAGTTTCGTTAACAAACCCAAGATTTAAGGATAGTATTTTTTTAAATTTCTGATATATACTAATGCGCAAGTACTTAGTGTTCCGATTGGAGGTAATAATTTCTGTCTTTATTTTTGCTCGTTGCTTAGTAAAGTCATGAGAAAATTTGTCGTATATTAATAGTGTTATGTTGTTATCATTGGTTGTCGATATTTGGTCTCCTTTAATTTTCCTCTTTTCTCTTTCTGTCATTGCACGCGTTGTCATGGCTAAAATTTGAGATTCCATATTTTTCAAGTCTTTAATTGATATTCTGGACAGTGCATCCGCTCCTACATTTTCTTTTCCTTTTATATATTCAACTACGAAGTTGTATTCCGATAGCTCTAATCTGATTTTCGTGAGTTTAGATGATGGATCCTTTATATTGAATAGATAAACTAATGGGCGGTGATCTGATCGTACAGTAAAAAAAATTCCATAGATATATGGGCGAAAATGAGTTATAGCAAAATGAATAGCTAAAAGTTCTAGCTCTATAATTGGTTTCTTCCGTTCAGATTCGTTAAATGCTTTTGAAGCGAAGCAAATTGGTAAATCATTGCCATCTACCTTCTGGCTTAATATAGCTCCGCAACCTGTCCTTGAGGCATCAACAGTAATTATAAAAGGTTGTGAAAAATCAGGGTATTGTAATATTCTGGGCGACAACAAAGCATTTTTCAATTCATTAAATGAGTTTTGGCATTGTTCATTCCAATTAAATTGAATATTTTTCCTTGTCATAAAATTTAATGGTGCTGCTAAAGTAGCAAAATTTGGAATGAACTTTCTGTAGTAATTTGCAAACGCCACAAATCGTTTAACTGAATTTTTGTCTGTAGGAATTGGATAATTTCCAATAGCGCTTAATTTAGAGTCGTCTGGCAAGATACCTTTTGCCGTACATTTGTGCCCAAGAAATGTGATTTCTGGACGAAAAAAGTTGCATTTGTATGGGTTAATCTTCAGATTATGTTGTCTCAAAATTCCGAATACATCCTTTAAGTTTTGGATGTGATGTTGTTTACTACAGCCAATAATGATGATATCATCAATGTAAAGAAATGCTTTATTTGGTGCAAGGCCTGAAAATGCGATGGACATCATCCTCGAGAAAGAGTTTGGTGCAATGTTCAATCCAAAGGGTAAAACTTTCCATCTAAATGATCCAGTGTCCGTACTAAAAGATGTAATATCGCGCGAGCCAGGATGCAGCGGTATCTGATGAAAACCAGAATATAAGTCAATTACCGAAAAATACTTTGCACGTCCTAGGTTATCCAGAATGTCATCGATTCTGGGCAAGGGAAATTTGTCCGCAATAAGTTTCCTATTTACTGCCCTGTAATCGACACACATTCTGTAAGATTTCTTGTCACTCAAACTTTTCTTCGGAACTAATATTAGAGGACTATTATAGTTAGAACTACTTGGCTCAATTAAATCGCTATCCAGTAGATGTTTAACCTGTCTGTTTATTTCATCTTTTTGGCTATGTGGAAGACGGTAATTTTTGATATAAACGGGTGTATTATCAGTCAACCTTAATCTCTGTTCGTAAAAATTAGTTATTGTCATTCTGTCATCCTTTAGAGCGAAGATGTCCGCAAATTGTTCACAAATCGGTAACAATTCATCTCTGACGTCATTTGGCATTTGTTGCTGAAGAATGGTTCTCAGTTTATCTCTACGTTCGTGATCTATGCTACTTTCATTAATAGAGTATATATAAAAATTGCTCAATTTTTCCGCTTGTATATTGTAGCTTGCGATGTATTTTACTTCGTTCGTAGTGTTAACCACACGCAAAATGGGGGTCTTCGAGTCTATTATTCCTTTTGCTACGAACACACCTTCCGAAACTTCTTGGGAATCAACGAACATGGGTTCATTGACCTCGTGTAATCGAAAAATTCTGTAAACTTCGCATCTTGGTGGAATGATGCAAGAATAACCTTTAGTCGCTTGCAACAACGGTATTTTAACCTTGTTATCCTGAATAGAAATATATATAACCATTCTTTCATAGTCAATCCTACACTTGTTATTCTTCAAAAAGTCTTTTCCCAAAATTCCATTAGATGGTATATTAAAGTCATCGTCAACTACGTGTAAAACTTGTGGGATTGAAAAATTGGAATAAGCTAAGTGGGTGTAAATTGTTCCCAAGGTTGTTATTGCGAAATTTGTTATACCAGTTATCTTTATTTTATTATTTTCGTTTATTATTACGTTAGATTCTAAACATGAAATTTTGATTAAGGATATATCAGCTTGAGAATCTACAAGAAAACTACATGGAGTATTCGTTTCGAATAAATTTAATTGGATAAAGTCTGCAAAATTAAGATTTAGACTGTAAACTGAACTAAAGGAATCTTGTTTTTCCGATTCAAAGAATCCTGCCGTCTTTAGTTTAACATTTCCTCCCCCAACAGCAGTTGTTGAGGGGCCTCCGCGTTTAAAGTTCTCACTGCAAACCTTTGGTTGTTGTTGTTGTTGTTGCTTCGAGCATAGCCCCTATGATTAGTGCCACGAAAACTACTTTGAAAAGTATTAAGTCTTCTATTACCGTTATTATTTCCATAATGAAAATTACTACCTCGAAAATTTCTTCGGTTATTGCCACGATAATTGGTATTTTGACGTCGACGATTAAAATTATTTGGTTGACTTGAATAGCTTCTGGAATTAGAGTAATCAGATCGTAGGGAAAGGACTTGATGTTCCCTTCTCTCCTGTGTCTGCTCAACTACTAGCTTTGCGACCACATCTTTTGGGTCTGAAAAAACAGAGGAAGCGAGTATTGATTTTACTAAATCCGATCTGGCGTTTAACCGACACATTCCGACTGTCTGCTCGATTGCCATTTCATGAGCCTTATCTCTCGTAATACCCTCTATTACTAATGAACGCTCTAACGAATCGGCTAAATCTTCCGCTTGCTTAGAAAATTCTACATAATTATTATCTTTCACTGTCAATGCTGCTATTCTACCTGCAATTACCTTTGAGTTCTCTGCTTTAATTCTCTTTCGTAGAGCAGTCTTAATTCCATCAACTGAGGCTACATTTTCCGGTAACGCTTCTCGAGCTTTACCCTCAAGTTTTGATTTTATAAAACATATCAAAGTTGGAGTGAGACTTTCTTCTGTAAGGGTCTCAATTAGGTTTATCTTGTCGATGAATGAATCCAATGCTAGTGCATTACCATCGTAATTTCCCCTTATTATGGATGCACACATGCTAACATAAGACTTTTTCTGTTCAATTGTCGCCATTTTTAATTGTAACTCTAATTTATATTCCTTTTCGCTGCCAAGTACCAATTCTGTTTCACCGTTGTTTGAATCGCTATCACTATCCGAAAAAAAATCCCTATTCACAGTTGCAAATGATAAAATATCTTCAGGAATATGTATCTTACAATTGAGTTTACCAAAGCATTTTGCCAATACTCCACGACAATGTCCTATCTTAACATAAATTTGTTCCCTTGTGTTAGGTGTTAATTCCCTAGCGTTTTCCCTGGCAAATTCTAATATTGAATTGTAATTTTTAATAAGTAACTCTATGTACTCATTTACCTTACTCTCCTTAGTTGATATTGCCCGATTTTGTAACACTCTTTTCTTGACCTTATAAAATTTGTTAATTAATTCTGTAAATTTTTCATCATATGATTCTGACATATGTGTATGTATGATAAATTTTCAAAAATAACGATACAACTATAACGAAGCTTTGAGATTGATAGAAGCAGAAAAAAGAAAAAGAGTTCCAAAAAAAAATGTATATTAAAAGAAGTTTAAAACTGTTTTTTTTTTCTTGTTATTAAATTTATATTAAAAATAAAAATTCTGATATTTCATAATTCATACAAGTAAGTGTAATTAATTAAACTTTTTGTGAATTAATTAAATTAAATTTTTAAATTTTTTTTTTTAAAATTAAGTAAATTAAATAATTTACTTTGAAATTCAGTATTTTTTATTTTGTTTTCAATTTACTTCTTGTAACAAAGCTTTAAATCAATATGCAAATATCTTTTTCTCTTATTTTATGTTCACTCATAAATTCAGTTATTCTCTGTAAATCTCCTTTTCTCTTGAGAGCGAGAAGAGAAAAATTTTCAAGATTGTCATATATGCATATTCGTACATACGTACAATTGAGAAAAATTATACAGTTAGGTCCAGATATGTACATATTTTTGTAATTTGTTTGTTTTATATATATATTTTGTGAATTGTTAAAACTATAATAAGAAATAGGCATGTACTTAGTTAAATTATTAAATTTCTAGACTGAGAAACAGTTTAATAAAAATAATTTAAAATAGTATTATAATTTATTATAGGTATTTGTACATAAGTAGCTGCATTATTATTTAGTTATTATTTCAATTATTTTGTTTTGTTAATGTTATATTATTATATATTGTTAAATTCATTTGAGGATTGTATTAGAAATAGAATAAAAAAATACAAATATTTTGTTAATAACAAGTTGTGTTACAGTTTTGTAAATTTTTTGAACTATCTTAACTTACTTAACTTAACTTACTTATCGGGAAGATTTACGATTTTCATAGTTTTGCTGCTGATGTTTATGATGGTGGTGTTGGCTTGATGTTTGGTAATAAGTTTGCTGTTGCTGCGCTGTTTTTACTGCTAGTGGTTGATGCTGCTGGTTTTGTTGATGTTGTTGAGAAATACTTTGTTTAGTCACATGTTGTTGTATATGTTTTGTTGTTGAGAGGAAAGTGTTAAGTTTTTTTTTTGAAGTTTAGTAAAAGTATAATTTTAGTTGTTTTGCATTTTTTCCTTTATTTTTGTTTTTAGCTGCAGACTGTACTAAATTTTTTTCCACTCGCTATTACCGTTATTAGTAACGGGTTTTATCAGTATGTAAAAATTGAACGATGATTAATTTGCTGTACCCTGTTGCCATGTTGCGTTTGTTAATCTTTTTCGTTTGAAAATTTTCCTTGTTAAGCATTAGAGCCTTTTTTTATAACTTTGCAAACCACTATTTTTGGTGTTTTTTTTTTTTATATATAACTTTAGTTGGTTTACATCATAATTAACTAATTATCTTTTTGTTTTTCGTATTGTTAATTATAACTTAATGCTTTCATTTAATTACGTTCCGTTTTTGCAACTATTGTTTTATTGGTAGTATATAGGAGTAATATAGTAAAGTTTATGTATATTTTAAAAATATTTTTTCTTTTTCCATGTTATTAAAAATTATTTATCATGTGCTTGTCTCTATTTTTATATGTATTATATATACTTGATTTTTGAAGAGTTTCATGTTTTGTTGTTTTATACATATATAAGATCTTTTGTTGTTATTTGGGCACGGTATTACCGAAAAAGTTGTTTTTTCTCTCATAGGTTTATATAGTGTATACATATGTATATACCGTATTCTCCCTATGTGATATTTCATTTTCGTTTTACTTTTTCACTCAGCTTTTGACGGAACTGTACCGAATCTCAAGTTTTTTTTCTTTTATATATTCAATTCACTAATTTTTCAATATTCACACAACTTGTTCGATTCGAAATTAGTTTACTTTGCCGACTTTGTCCAACCTTTTTTTTTTGTTTAGGGTCTTTTTCTAGAGTTCCAGTTTTATAACTTGTTTGAACACGTAAAATAAAAACACTACACCAGTCGTTATGATTTTTAAATGATCCAATATTTTTATAAATTTCCTTTTTTCTCTTGCCGGTTCTTAAACTATTCAAAAGCAATTTTCTGTTCTAAATATTGATTGCAATCTTTTTTTTTTTTTTGGTTCTTTCCCTTTAGGAAAATTTTTTTTTATATTAAAACAATTTTATAGGACAAGTCTTATTTTAAATAAAATCGTTTAAAAAGAAATATTGTTTTATAAAAAAAGTTATGTATATCTATCAATTCAGAAGCTCACGAACGAATTAAAAAAAAATCCGTAAATTCACTCACACATAGACAAATCGAGGAAAAACTTTTTAGATTTTGTTTGATTTCTTTTGCAATTATAAATTATATTCAATATTCATATATTTTGTTTTTAAATGTTTTTTTTTTTTTTTATTGTCAATTGTCTTTTATAATGAAATATAAAATTTCTTTTTCATTGAATTTAACACACTAAAAATGTGCAAAAAAAAAATCTTCGTTTAAATTATAATTTCTTCACTACTAACAACGCGTGAAACAAACGGTAAATGCAAAAAGTATGTATTGCGCTGTAGTTTTATATATATTTTACTTTTTTCCGCCATGTTGGCAGGATCGCCATGTAAAATAAAAACACTTCCTTATTCTTTGACTGTTCAATCAACTCTAATTTTATTCAGTATCTTAATTCTAACCTTAACTAAACTATACAACTAAGCTTATATATATATTAAGTTCTAAATCTACTTATACTACTATGCTTATATATATGTTATTACAATATTAGGGCGGCACTACAATAACATACATTACATACAACAAATTGAAATTGAGCATAATTCTCGAGACATCACACCATTTTCAATCAACATTGACTCATGCCAATGTACATACTTAAAATAACTTTTTTTTTTAGTAGTTAATTATTAAGCACTAGGTCATTATTTAATAAAAAATTTTTAAAAAACTTTATTTTTTATTATTTTTTCAATACTTCGCCAAACCATTGGTTGGCATCATCAGGATAAACAAAAAAGAAGAACATATAAATAATTAATCAAAATTGAAAAAATTTTTTGATTAACACATTCAAAAATAATCAAAAGCTTTTTCAAAAAACAAAAACAAACAAAAAACAATAAAAACTACAAACTGAAAAAATTTTAAAAAACTATACATACATACAAACAAATTTTCAATATTAAAAAATTTTTTCAAATGAAAAACAATTTTGAAAATAACATTTTTACAAAACAATATTATTTTACACATATATTCAAAAACATTGTGCTTTGTGTGCTCAAAGTGATTGGCTGTGTTTTAAAAGTCAATTATAAAAATACAAAGAAAAAATAAAAATTAATAAAAAAATTAAACAAATCAAATCTGTAATAGTGAAATACAACAAAATTAAAAACAATTTGTATTGTATCTAAAATAAGTACTAATAATATAAACAATTACTAAAAGTTAAATACATTAAATTTCTTTAAAAAAAACAATTTATATTACTATCAGAATGTCTGATAGTGATGAAATATGCTGGCAGGTAATCGCGCCTAAAGCAAAAAAACGCAAAAAAAGTGATTCTCCAAAAATATTTCTAAATAAAAGGAAAATTATCAACAACAACGCTCAAGTTGCATTAAACAACAAGAGTGCCAACAACAATAATGATTTTACAGCAAGTACATCAAGTAAAGCTAAGGTTGTAGACAACCAAGTAAGTCAAAATAGATTTATTGATTTTAGTGACGATAATGATAATGATGATGATGAAGAAAATATTGATGATGATGATAAATCAAAAAACATTCAAATACCGAAACCCCCTCCAATCTACATACCAAACGTATCGGATATTAGTGCTATGACAAAAAGTTTCGCCAAACTAACTAATGTATCGTTTAATTACAAAAGTTTAAGAGATGGGCAAATAAGAATTATAGCTAAAGACATTGTTTCGTATAGGTCACTTGTTGGTTTTTTAAATGATAAAAACATTAAGTTCCATACTTATCAATTAAAACAAGAAAGGTCATACAGAGTGGTTGTTAAGAATTTGCATCCTTCAACATCAACTGATATAAAAAATGCAATTGAATTCTACGGACATAAAGTAAGAAATGTTACAAACATAATTAGTAGAATTACGAAAGTACCCCTTCCAATGTTTTTCATTGACATGGAACCAAATTCCGATAACAAAAGAGTATGTGATATTAAAACTCTTAACAATGCTGTTGTAAATATTGTTCCGCCAAAAAAAAACTAATGACATTGTCCAGTGCCACCGTTGCCAAGAATTTGGGCATACGAAAACTTACTGTAAAAAGTCTGTAAACTGTGTGAAATGCGGCTTAGGACATTTAACTATCGAATGTACAAAAGATCAGAATTCTCCACCTAGATGTGTAAATTGCTTGCAAAACCATCCAGCAAGTTATAAAGGGTGTATCGTATACAAGCAATTATTAAAGAAAAAAATTCAACATACTACAATATATAGACGAAACAATTCTAATTTTAATTATAAAACTTACGACTTTTCCAATATAAACAACACACATAATTATAATAATAATAATAATAATAACTCTTATTCTGCAGTCTTAAAAAACAATCAGTCAAGTTCATTAGGCAAACTGGAAAAATTAATACAAGACCAAATTGAATTAACCAATAAGTTATTAAACATGATGACAGTTCTTGTAGCAAAAATATGCAACTGAATCTAAATATTGCAGTATGGAATGCCAATGGGCTTTCTAATCACGCACAAGAAGTAGAACTATTTTTAAAATCACATCACATTGATATAATGCTAGTGTCGGAGACACATTTCACCAATAGATCTTTTTTTAAAAAAAGAGGATACAAATTGATTACAGCTAACCACCCAGATGAACGAGCACATGCTGGAGCTGCATTACTAATTAAGTCCTCAATAAAATATGAACTCTTAGATAACGTAAGAGAACCATACCTCCAAGCCGCCTGTATAAAGCTTAAATCAGAATTAGATGATATTTCCATTTGTGCCATTTATTTTCCACCTCGATATAATATTAAAAGTCATCAATTTCAAACGTTCTTTAACCGACTAGGACCAAGGTTTTTTGCTGCTGGGGACTTCAACGCTAAACATCAATGGTGGGGATCTAGATTAGTTAATCCTAAAGGAAGTGAACTTTATAAATGTATAACAGCTAGTAATTATTCTATATTGTCAACGGGAAATCCTACATATTGGCCCACGGATCCAAGAAAAATTCCTGACTTATTGGACTTTGTTATTTATACTGGAATATCTAGTCATTTGTTAAGCATTACGGATACTGTAGAACTTAGTTCTGATCATACCCCTCTAATAGTATGTTTTAACACCATTTTAGAGGCTAAAAATTCAAAACAAAGAATTATTACTAGCAAAACTGATTTTAAGTCCTTTGCTACCTATATTGAAAGAAATGTTAACCTCAATATTTCATTAAAATCCTCAGATGAAATAGATAAAGCAGTTGAGAGTTTTAATGACATAATTCATAAAGCTGGGTTTTTATCAACTCCTCATTATCCTGTTCAGAGAAATTCTAACCATTTAATTCTTACAACTGAAATCAGAGAACTTTTAAGAAATAAGAGAAGACTCAGGAAAACGTGGCAAATTAGTAGAAATCCGTTTGATAAAAACATGTTTAATAAAGCTGTTAAAGAACTTAAAATTGCCCTTCATAGGATGAAAAATGACCAACTTAATAACTTTCTTCAAAACCTAGAACCTAACGGCAATAAAAACCCGGAGTTTTCCTTATGGAAAGCGACAAAATACTTAAAACGACCAACTAAAAGAAATGTTCCAATAAAAGACAATAACGGAGTTTGGTGTAAAACAGATAAGGCTAAGGCTGAAATATTCGCCAGCCATCTACAAAATACATTTCAACCGCACACAAGTACAAGTCCGTATGATAATGAGATAATAGAATTTCTAAACTGCCCATGTCCTATGGATTGGCCGATCAAGCACATATCCCCGAATGAAATATGCGAGGAAATTAACAAAATAAACTGCAAAAAGTCTCCAGGGTTCGACAGTATAGACGGAAAAGTGGTTCAATTGCTACCAAAAAAGGGTATTATATATTTGACTTACATATATAACGCTGTATTAAGATTAAATCACTTTCCCTCACAATGGAAATGTGCAGAGATTGTAATGATTAACAAGCCAAATAAGCCAGAAGACAATGTTTCATCCTACAGACCCATAAGCTTACTAGTGATATTCTCCAAAATATTTGAAAGAATATTCTTAAAAAGATTATTGCCAGTTTTAGAGAAATAAGATATCATTCCGGAATACCAGTTTGGTTTTCGGAATAAACATGGAACTCCAGAGCAATGCCATCGTATCGTAGCGTTCATAAGAGATTCATTGGAAGCCAAAAAATATTGTTCGGGAGTTTTTCTTGACGTACAGCAAGCGTTTGATAAAGTATGGCATGCCGGGTTATGCTTTAAATTAAAAAAATTACTTCCTACGCCATTCTATTTACTGCTAAAATCTTTTTTAACAGACAGAAGCTTCTATGTCAAAGTAAACTCGGAAATATCTAATATAAGTACTATAAAAGCAGGAGTCCCTCAAGGCAGCGTACTTGGACCTATTCTCTACACAATATTTACGTCTGATATGCCAACTAATGAAAATGTTTTAATTGCAACTTATGCAGATGATACTGCAGTATTAGCATCTAATACTTGCCCGAACAATGCATCAAATTTACTGCAGATGGAATTAAATGCCATTGAGTTATGGCTAAACAAATGGAAAATTAAGGTGAATACGCAAAAATCTATACACGTTACTTTTTCTTTACGACGCGGAAACTGCCCCGACGTAAGTTTAAATAATGATACAATACCACAAAAAGACTACGTGAAATATTTAGGAATGTATATAGACAGGAAATTAACATGGAAGACTTATATTAAAACAAAGAAACAACAACTTAATATTAAAATAAGAAGAATGTATTGGCTTCTAGGCCATCGATCTAAATTGAGTCTAGAAAATAAAATTATTTTATACAAAACTATTTTAAAACCCATTTGGACTTATGGGATACAGCTATGGGGAACAACTAGTAACTCTAATATTGAGATTTTACAGCGGTTTCAGTCAAAAACTCTACGTGCAATAGTAAACGCTCCTTGGTTTGTATCAAATAATACCATACACAATGATCTTTTTGTTACAAAGGTAAAAGACGAAATTAGAAGATTCAGCGTATTTAGAAAGATTAAGTCAACACGTTAACCCACTAGCTATTGCTATACTTGACGATAATGAAGAAATCAGAAGACTTAAGAGGCATCATATACTCGACTTGCCCTTCAGAAATTAATTAGTTGTTATTCTGTTTTATGTTATTTAATAGTATATTTTTCTTTTAAACATATACATACACCTCAACTTGTTATTTTTCTTTTTTTTTGTGTTGTATCAATGGATTCCAACACGATATGTGAATTTTTTATTATATCTAATTTACTTATTGGCCTTAAGTGGACAGATTGTAAATAAAGAACAATTATAAAAAAAAAAAAATATATTCAAAAACATTTTTTCAATTTTGATTAATTATTTATATATTCTTCTTTTTTGTTGAATTAATTATTGAAAAATTAATGTTAAACCAAAAATTATGACGAAATATGTTGCTGAATCTGTCATCAACGAAATGTTAGAAAAATTAAATGAATTTAACACTTCAATAAAATATACAACTGAAAAGGAATGTGATGCTAAACTTCCATATTTAGACACTTTAATAATAAGAAGAAATAAAGAATTAGTTATAGATTAGTACCAAACACCAACTGCTTTATTATTATTCTAAACAGAATAAAAGAATTTTTATTAACACGGCCAATAATTTAATAGAGATGATTTTAACAATTAGTGACAAAGAATTCCGTAGAAAAAAAGAAGAAAAGATTATAAATATATTAACTGAGAACAATTTTTCAATACGAATAACTAATAGGTTAATTAACCAATTTAATAATAGGAGGAAAAGAGTTATAAGTAGTGGAATGGAACCCAAAATATATAAATCGATAACTTATATACCTGTGTTTTCTGAAAGAATAGAGAAATTTTTGGTACAAATAAATACAAAATGGCATACAAGAATACGAACACATTAAATAGGTTGTTTAGTAAAACTAAGGATAAAATTCAAAAATTAAATATGTCCAATGTAGTGTACAAAATTCCTTGTAACGGTAATAATAAGAATGATTGTAATAAAGTTTATGTAGGCACAACAAAAAAAATGGAAAACTAGAATCGCAGGACATAGGTGAGACCAGAATAATATTTGTTTACAAAAAACAGCATTATCTTCGCATTGTTCTAAAGTTAATCACTATCCTAACTTTGAAAATGTTTCAATTTTAAATTTAGAAAATAATTATAAACGTCGGTATATGTTAGAAATGTTACAAATAATTAAAGTACATTAACAAAAAGAATAAATTTTTAAGCAGATACGGAGAATGTCGCACAAAATTATAGATATTTGGTGCATAAAACAATAAAGCAAAACTCTGTAACTGCATTAAAAATTAATACTTTAATTTTTTTTTGTAATGTTTGGTCATTAAATTTATGTTTTTGAATATATGTGTAAAATAATATTGTCTTGTAAAATTGTTATTTTCAAAATTGTTTTTCATTTGAAAAAATTTTTTAATATTGAAACTTTGTTTGTATGTATGTATGTATAGTTTTTTAAAATTTTTTCAATTTGTAGCTTTTATTGTTTTTTGTTTGTTTGTTTGTTTTTTTGAAAAAGTTTTTGATTATTTCTGAATGTGTTAATCAAAAAATTTTTCCAATTTTGATTAATTATATTCTTCTTTTTTGTTTATCCTGATGATGCCAACCAATGGTTTGGCGAAATATTAAAAAAATAATAAAAAATAAAGTTTTTTAAAAATTTTTTATTAAATAATGACCTAGTGCCTAATAATTAACTATTAAAAAATATTAAAAAATTCAAATAGCTATAATTATTATATACTTAAAATAACTTAATTTCATTGATGACGGTAGCTTTCTTAGGCTTAAAACCAGCGCAAGCAATCTTTTACTATTTTGCTTCAATTTATATAAAGCCTTGATGTCTTGTATTATCAAAAGCTTGAGCTATGTGGATCAAAATCGCTGAACAGTATTTTTTCTTCTATTGTCTTTTGTTTTCCGCTATGGTCTTTTGAATCTGAATTGATGGTCCGGAATGTATCCTTTCTGAATAGGGTTCCCCTTATTAATAATGTTTTTCAAATAGTTGGACACTTTTGAAATATTTTTCTAGCTTCGATATTATGGTTAACGGTCCATTCCGCTGCGAAGTACTTAAGCCACAGAAATATATTTAAAAGAAAGAGAAGAATTTTGACTCGTATTGCGGCAGCACTAAGAGCATCTTCTTACTGACTTTCTTTAAATTAGAAGTGGCTTTTTTATTGTCTTGAAGATTAAATCCAAGCACTACCACAGTCAAACGACTGGTTTTTTAATATGATTGTGGAATTTTGTCGCGTTTCCCAGGAAGTTTGTAGAAAATAAACTGGCGCCAGGCTCCAATATACCGCTTTGAGAATGTAAGTTCCATCTGCGGGCAATCGAAAGCGTCTGCAGTTCTTTGCACAAGCCAACTTATATAATCTTCACAGTTGGCTTTTACTTTCATAACTTTCAACTTCAATTGAATAATTTTAATATAAAAAGGAAACAATAATTGATTAATTGTTAGTTTTTTTTGAAAAACTAGGGATTTTCTTTATTTTATTTTGGTTTCCCTTTTTGTATTTTTTTTGTTTTGGGAAAATTAAAAATTGTGTATATAATTTAACTGATTTGTTGTAGAATTTCGCTTTTTAGTTTAAATGTAAAATTTTGATTGCTTAGGAAACTCTCATTAATTAGCAATTAAGTTTTTTTAATTTCGGTTTTCAATACAACACAGTAAAAAATATCAATATCAAACAAAACAAACAAAAATTGACAAAAGTGGAGATAATAGAGGCACTCGCCTTTTTGGGATCATATATCTATGGACCCGTGTTGCTGAATTTGGTATAGACTCTTTCGAAACTATACCTGACGAAATGGTGTACTTAAATTTTGGTATTATTTTCGCGCCTAAACTGATTTTTCAATTGAAAATATCATGCATAATGTAACTATAGACCAAGACGAAACAAATGCGTGGACGTGAAAAAGCTTTGCTAAAGGTATTGTAGTGTGGTTAATCTACCAGCATTACCAATATAGAAATTACCTCCACAGAATTGTCACAATTGCTAGGAAGTTTTATATATACTTCTAAAAGTGTAAAATATCGCAAAGGATTTAACAAAATAAACAAATAATAAAACACCGTAAATTCATTTTGGAAAAAACTGTCTAATCATATAACGCGGCACACCGTGGTGTCGTCCTTGTATTGCAATTAGCGCTTAAAAACGGGATCATGGGAAGAGTTATAGTGCTGTTATTAGTAAATATCGAAATTTTAAATGTTTCATAGTCTATTTTGCAAAGAAATTTCTTGAAAAAGTGTCTTTCAATATTCCTTCCGTTTCTATTGGAAATTTCGAATCTACCAATTGAAATATATGGATACAAGTTTCCTTTGATATTGATAATTCGAGTTCTATTGTACCTATTGAGTTTATTTTTTCGGTGGTGATACCCGTTAATTTGCATTATTCTTCTGGTCTGAATTGATCACCTATGAATTCGTTCCGCATTTTACAAAGTGATATATCCGCGCCTGTATCTATTAGGAAAGTTAAAATCTGTTTTTTATACATGGCATTAATGTAGTTTGTGTTATTGTCGGATATACAATGAATTTTTAGTTTTGGCTCTTGTCTGTAATAGTTCCTATTGTTGTTCTTGTTTCTAGGGTTGTAGTTATTGTTGAAATTATTATTTCTGTTAGAGTTAAAATTGTTATATCTGTTGGAGCTAGAATTATTGTTAAAGTTGTTATTTCTGTTAAAGTTAAGATTGTGATATCTGTTAGAATTATTGTTAAAATTGTTATTTCTGTTGAAATTGGTATTGTTCTTGTTACCGTTGTTTATATTGTTACGTTGTATTTATATTGTAGTTGAAATTTGTGTTGTTTCTATAGCTTCTATGTGTGTTGGAGTTAATTGTGTTAAATCAGTTATTAGCTTAATACTGATTTCGGACATGCAGTATGGAATTGTAGTTTGTTCTGTTCCCATTCTCCTATTCTAATGCAAGTTCTGATGCCTCTTGCAGGTTATTCGGACGAGCACCGTATATGGTCCATTTAAAGTGCTCATTTAGTCCTTTCTTGAATGTGTCTAAGGCTAATTTGCTGTTTAATCTAAATATGACATATTTTTTCTAATTTTTCTTTAAACTATATATTATTGCAGTTATTTTTTCTCTAAATGTATTTATTGTTATTTTTCCCTGGAACAATGAATTTAGTCTATTCTGTAGTTCTGTGATGGTTCTAGTGGTTTTATATCTTGTTTCTAACAAACTCGATATCCACAAAGCGACATGGACGTCACCTGATCGGGTTACGAAAAATCAGATCGATCATGTTGTGATCGATGGTAGACACGCCTCCAGTGTCTTGGACGTACGTTCGATCAGAGGTGCCAACATCGACTCGGATCATTACCTCGTCGCAGCCAAGGTACGTACCCGATTATGTTCGGCTAGAAACGTACGGACATCGTCCCGAAGGAGAAAATTAGACGTCGGAAAGCTGCGCATACAACAGCATGAGATCGCTTATTCCGCTCGAGTCAGCCAGTTGCTCCAAGAGAGCATTCCTCGTCCCGATAGTGTTCATGATCAGTGGCATCACATCGCTCATTCAATGGAGAACGCTGCACGTAACGTACTTGGGTACCAACGATCAGTACCGAAGAACCCATGGTACGATGATGAATGTCGCCAAGCTACTGAACAGAAAAATGCAGCGTATTTGGCAAATCTCCGTACAGTAGCAACGCGAGCTGTACATGAGAAATATCGGGAGAAGAGGAGAGAGGAAAAACGCCTGTTCCGACGGAAGAAGAGAGAAATGGAAAGGCGCGAGTGCGAGGAAATTGAGATGTATAGGACGCATAATGAAGCCCGTAAGTTTTATCAGAAGGTCAAACATCAAACTAAGGGCTTCAGTACTGGAATTACGTCCTGCAAAGACCAGCAAGGAAATTTGGTGTCTGATTCAGAAAGTGTACTGAGGATATGGAGTGAACATTTCTCCCACTTGTTGGTATGTGATGAGAGCGGCAATCAAGATACCAACTACCCAATACCTGACGACAACGTTAAATATCTACCACCCAGCCAAAACGAGGTTCAAATAGCTATATCGCGCCAGAAAAACAACAAGGCAGCTGGTGCCGACGGCTTGCCGGCAGAGCTATTTAAGGCCGGAGGCAATGAGTTGGTTAGGAGCATGCATCGACTCATTAAAGCCATTTAGTTGGAGGAACGCATGCCCGATGATTGGAGCCTCAGTGTGCTATGCCCTGTCCACAAAAAAGGAGATAAATTAGTCTGTTCTAACTAAAGAGGCATAAGTCTCCTGCCCATTGCATATAAGATCCTGGCGACAATTTTGTGTGAACGACTGAAACCAAAGGTCAATGAAATAATTGGCCCTTACCAATGTGGTTTCAGACATGGTAAATCCACATCTGACCAGATATTCACGCTACGCCAAATCCTGGAAAAGAACCATGAAAAGCAAATCGACACCTACCACCTGTTTGTTGATTATAAAGCCGCTTTTGATAGTCCGATCCGCGCAAATATTTATCAGGCCATGTCTGAATTTGGGATACCGGAGAAGTTGATAAGACTTTGCCAAATGACCTTGCAGGGCACGAAGTCTTCGGTGAAAATAGGAGACGAACTTTCGGACCCGTTTACCACCACGCGAGGATTCAGACAGGGTGACTGTTTGTCGTGTGACCTTTTTAACATCCTCTTGGATAAGGTTATACGAGACGCAGCGGTTAATAGGAATGGCACTATCTTCGACAAGAGCCATATGCTTCTCGCATATGCGGATGACATTGACATCATAAGCCGAACATTGCGAGATGCAACTCTTGCCTTTGAGTGTATTGAGAAGCAGTCACGGAAAATGGGTTTGGCGGTTAATGAAGGCAAAACCAAGGTTATGGTTTCAACGAACAGAAAATCTACAAGATTAGGTGAAACTGTGAGCGTTGGCAACTATAACTTTGAGGTTATTAGGGAATTTGTATATCTCGGTACATCCATCAATACAACGAACACCATCGGCCTGGAAATACGAAAAAGAGTAGTGCTTGCAAACAGATGCTACTTTGGGCTAATCAGGCAATTTAAAAGTAAAGCCCTTTCTCCAAAGACGAAAATAATACTCGACAAGACGCTCATACTACCTGTGCTACTGTATGGTGCAGAATCATGGGTGCTCGCGCAAGCAGATGAATCCGTGCTTGGAGTATTTGAGAGAAAGATTCTTCGAAAAATATATGGACCTGTTTGCGTTAGCGGAGACTTTCGGCGTCGCATGAACCATGAGCTGTATGAACTGTTTGCCGATATTGATATTGTAAAGCGCATTAAGGTACAAAGACTGCGCTGGCTGGGACATACAATTCGAATGGATGAAAACGCTCCAGCATGGAAAGATTTTGAATACGACCCTGAAGGTGCGCGCAGAAGGGGGCGACCAAAGCTCCGCTGGAAAGATCAGGTCCAGGAAAATATCGCTGATCTGAAAATCCAAAACTGGCGAAGAAGCGCAGAAGATCGAAGCGCTTGAAACTCTATACTAATCTCGGCCCAAGACCCAGCAGGGTTGTGAGGAGCCATTTATGGATGGATATATTTTTATTAATTGTATCCTATCTTCTTATCTCTTTTCTAATCCCTTTGTATCACATTTTGTTGTTGTATGTTGTTTATTAAATGTATAGGTGCCAGTATGTCTGTGTGTATATTAGTTTTTGTTTTTATACTGATAAATTTTTTTCTTGGAATTTATTTTAAGATATTTGTTGTTGTCTTTTGTAGAAAAGGTTTCTTAGAAAACTACGCAGATGGTAAACAGCATACATGTTTGTAGTTGTCTTGCGCGTATAAAATTTCTACGCAGTTAGTAAACAGAAATTTATTTTTGTCTTGCATGCCACGCAGTTAGTTAGCAACATAACAAATTGTTGTTGTTTGCGATTATAAATTTTCCACGCAGTTTGTAACTAGAAATTTTGTTGTTGTACCATAAGTTTTTTTAGCAAGCCACGCAGTTTGTAAACAACATACATATTTTGAAACTTAAGCAAGACACATGCGTAACATTATACTAGTTTTTTAGCTATTGAGGTCGAGATGTATAAATTTGATTAAAATATCATGTCGGCATAGTAAAAAGTATGTTCAATGACTGTGTATTAATGATACACTTGACGTAAAATTAGTATATAATTAAGTATATTATCCTCAGATTAGATTTCAAAATTCCATGACGATGAAAGCATAGGAAGAGAACACGGCAAACAAAATCTTTTTTCGAAAGTAATATTTTTTATTTATTGCTTTAGTTTGTTAATATTTTATTGGTGTTAATTGGTACAGTATTCATTTCGAACCCCATAAAATATACACATATTTTGGAATCTTTTTCGTCTTTTCTGAAGACCATAAAACCTATAAAACAAACCGTAAATTTATGAGTCTAAAATTAATATTATCAAGAAATTGAATTTGACATCAGTATTATTGAATTACTCCTTTTGACATCAACATTATATCACCATTGCACCAAAATTACAAGGGCAATATCCATAGCGAATGGTAATAGATTTTGTTTTATTATTTTTTTTATTGTACATATACCATCTACATTTATACTATATTATTTATATATAATTATACAAATAAAGCTTTCTTCTCTCCCTGGCGCAGACAGTTACATACGTTATTTTCTGAGCTCTGAACTTTAGTGTGCTTCTCATTTTAATTTTTGAAAAATAAATAAATTTTTTGTGAAAATGTCTTTCGATTTTAAATACAAATTTTGGTTGACAACCAAAAGAGATATAAAACGATTAATAAAAAAACAAAATCTTTTAAAAACGAAAGAGCCAATCGAAGACCAAAAAATAATATTTCGATTAACATCTCAATTTTATGTATTGTATTCGGAATTGGTTGAAAAGCTAGGTTTTCTGTACCAAGAAACTCTTCAAGTTCAAAAAAGGGAAGTTATTCGTAATCTTCTTGAACCGGCAATACTGCGGCTAATAGAATTAAAACACAAATTAAAAGAAGCGGAATTAAGTGAATTTGTCTATTTGGATAAATATTTAATACAACGAAAAACAACACCTTACGATTTACTAATTTGGCGGTCGTCTTTTGGATGTATTCGACCACCGGAGGTAAAAACAATAATTGAAGAGCCCAAACGATATCCAAAAATCAGCAGTGAAGAATTTGTGCAAGCTATCAACAAAATTCAAGCACATGAACGAGCCAGAAAAACACGACTATTTAGATGCGCACTAGAGCATAATGAAACGAATTTAGCAAAGAATACAGGCGAAAAAATTACATATACATTTACGCATAAGAGTGATGTTGTGGTCTTAATACCTATAAAGAGAACAATTTTTCGTTCTTGTTTTGTTAAGCCATATCCTATGTGTCAAAAAACTTTGGACACCAAAAATATTAAAGAGTCTAATTCCGATGGTAAGCTAAAAAAATATGTTAAATAAAACTTAAACTTAAATAAACTATTAAATAAAACTTAACTCTATAGTGGTTGACTGCTTTTAAATATTAATTTTTGACTACAGGGAATTTAGTAATATTTCAACAAAATATGGGACCAAGACTCGAAAATAACAGTGAAAGTTTATATGGTCAGTAGTCTTGTGAAACAAAATTTTGAATATCATTGAACCATTGATAGTCTCTAAATTTAATTATTTTTGTTATTTCTATAAATTTCGTTTGGCATGTGTAAATTTAGCATTAAATTAAGTTAGATTAAATCTAACTTATTAAAACGCGGTGCACAAATGTTCGGAATGTCGGCATATATCATGGCAAAACAGTGGTATAAACCTTTAATTATTTTTATTTCTTATAACTTTATTTTTCTTTTAAAGAAGTATGAAAATAAAAAAATTAGTATTTGAAGTCATTCTAAGTTAATCTACCTCAATTGTGATATTCTCATTATATATTTATTATTTAAAACATAATAAGTGTTTTTTTAAAGGTTACTGGTTCTTTCCGTATATAAGATTTTTGTGAGTTTTGCTGCCTTTTTACTTTGTACTGAAGAGTTCCAGCTTAAACTCAGGCGTTCGGTAGAGCTGCCAAATAGATAAAGGCGAATGAGAGTAAACTAGACAGAAGTTGCCGTTCTTAGTTTGCAATCAAAAGTTTTGTTTATTTTCGGCATGCAGCCCTTTTTATATTTAGTTTACATTTTTGTCTTAACCTTTCTAACTTATTATAGCTTATTATAATCATACATGTTTAATTTCAATTAGAATTAGCAATTGATGCAATTGGTTTATATTCTCTAATTCATCAAACAATTAGAAGTAGTTCAACTAATTCCCATTAGATAATTAAAATTTTTATTCCAATGGTAAAACTAATTGCAATTAGTTGCTATTAGCAATAAAAAATTGGATTACCTTTACAATTAGAAATCTAATTGAATTCTGCTAATGCAATTAGATATTGAATTAGCTCGAATTAGAATCAATTATTTTGATTTATCCCTATTCCACCGGAACAATATGGTAAGAAATGTTTTAGTTAATATATTTTATACTAGAACACAATTTATTTAGGTGTTCAAAAAATGCGATAATTTGTGGAAAAAATGCAAATGTCCAAAAAGATCGGAAGTGATACAGGAAACTTTAGGTGGATGCCTCGTTGTACCGGTTGTGACGAGGTGGAATTCGCTATATGATACCGTTGTTGGATACATACAATTTATTGTGCCGCCTATTGCTCAGAGTCTGGATTTTATGCAAGGCGAACAGAGTGTTGGATATGGTTGCTTTTGCCAACAATTATCACTCTGAGCAATAAATTGATAAAAATCCAGCAGAAAATCGAGCATCCATTCTCTAAAATTGCATTAGAGCTGGAAAACCAATTAAGAAAACGATTCCGAGCTTTCTTTGAATTAAATGAGGAGGCAGATCTGGCGCTAGCTGCAGCTGCACTGATTCCAAACGTAAAGTTGAGCTGGATGAAAATCTTACAAAAATATCTCCGCAATTTACATATACGCGAATAACTGAAAGGCTTATTCATGTCATCACTGATTACGCGATCAAGCAGAACCTTTCTGCAACAAACGAAAATCATAAATGGGAGGGTTCGTATACTGAATCGACCTTTTATGATTTCAGTGATGGTGGTAAGTTCTGCATAAGTGACATATATACAGATATGTTATTTTTAGTAAATCACATTACATTTTTGCAGAAGAAAGTACTGCTTCATTGTCAAAATTAACAAAGAAGGCTGAAAGTCTTCCTTTTTTTTCGAGTATGGTGCATCAATAATTAAATGATGCTGATTAAACTTCCAATATATGGTCCAAATATCCTACATTAAAGGAAATAGTACTGTTTTGCAACACGCCGCTTACGTCTTCAGGCGCTGTGAAGCGACTATTTTCCTTTGCGGGCATTATTAATAGTCCAAGGCGAGGTCGCTTGACGGAATCTTCTTTTGAAAAGCTCGTATTGCTGAAAGCGAATATACCCGGTCATTGTAGTTATTAAACACTTAGTACGTACTTTAAATAGGTGTGCATGTATGTAATATATGTAGTACATATTATGTCATAAGTAATACATATATGTGTGAAATTCATATTATGAATATTTTAGTTTTATTTTTTTTTTGGAAAATATCAACATAATTGCTTCTAATTCGTGCTAATTCAACATCTAATTGTTTTAGCAGAATTCAATTAGATTTCTAATTGTAAAGGTAAACCAATTTTTTTTTTTGGTAATGGCAACTAAATGCAATAAGTTTTACCATTGGAATAAAAATTTCAATTATTTAATGGGAATTAGTTGAACTAATTTTAATTGTTTAATGAATTAGAGTATTTCACAAAAGAAGGTTAATTAGTAATCATTAGCGTTATCTAATCATTATTTAACATGTATGATTATAATTATACATTTTAATTTTTTTCAACGAGATGCATTTGTAATCTATTTTCCATGTGGCGAATCAAAATGCTTTATAGAATAAAAAAACTCAAATAAACACCCAAAAGTGTGTCACTCAATTTATGCATGTTTATCGCTTGGATCATTTCATTTGAGTCGACACATGCTTTTATTTGATAAGTTCTGCATAGTATACTTGCGTGGTGCACTACACCCTTACCTTAATAGAAAATTTATGAAAATAAATTTTCTTCCAAAATGCATATCATTGTTACAATATTCTTATTCATAAAATATTTATTTTCTTTGTGCCGCTATAATATGTACATTTTATGAGAATATCATTAAACATTTATGTTTAAAGACATCTAGCACAATTAACGTAGGTTTTTATAAAAGTAATAAATTTTTGTCCCTGAGATGCATTGATAATGCGTTACAATAAATATTTTGTTTACTTGAGCTTATTTATTAATATAATATGTGAATTTTAAATGAAACGTGAAATATGAAAAAAATTCTAATAATAACAATTGAAAACAAAATATTTAATCGACATCTTCTGGCCCTATTAACTAAACACAGTGGTCCACTGACCACTTCTTGAGGTCAATTAGATGCTGCCGTTCGCAATTTTTGTAATATATTGTTACGAATATGTCTTGCTAAAGTTTAAAATAAAACAATTAAGCAATATGGAAAACTACTGGTTACAAACTGCGTAGAAGTTTATAGACACACACACACACAACTACAATTTTATATGCCGCTTACTAACTGCCTGGCATGCTGCTTATCATTTTAAACGCGCAAAACAAAAACTAATTTTACAACAATAAATATACAGTTGTTTATCATCGGCGTAGTTTTCTAAAGGTACGGTCACACTTATAAAATATTTTCATGAAAACATGAAATATTTGTTTGCTGTAATGTGACCATCAAATATTTTGAGGGTGAAAACATGTTTTTGAGAAAACAAATTTATTTCTCAACAAATAAAAGTTTCTGTAATGTGACCACCCTATGTGAAATATTTTCCAATGTTTTGAGCAAACAATTGTTTGCTCGTACAAAGCTTTTGTAGGAACAAACAGTGGCAAACAACAGCTGCTGCAAGAGTGTTGAAACATTTAAAAATAATTTAATAAATAGAAAAATAATAGAATTAATAATAGAATAAATAGAATAGAACATTAAGTCCAGCGTAGAAGGTGATTTAATGGATGTGACTGTAGAGGTAAGTAAATAAATATAATAAGAAGTAATGCAGAATTCTAGAGACAACGGGGAGCATTCAACTCCTAAAACATTAAAAAAAACGAAGAGATATACAAGCTTCTTGCACTTGTTGAAACAGAGAGGTGTTTGTGGGATGCTTCAGATGAAACATATCACAACAAAACTGCAAGGGATTCCGCATGGCGAGGCATTCAATCCCAATTCAAGGAAAATTTTGCGGTTGCAGACTTAAATGCCAAGTGGACAAACTTACGGATTCAATACCGTGGATATTCAGCCAAGGCCAAAACTTAATCTGGGCGTTGTAGGCACTCCTAAATGGAGGTTTTACAACGCACTGAGTTTTGTGGGACGTGCTGAGCAGAAGCAGACACAGCAGAATGTCTCAAACATTGTTTTCAATGTGGATGAGGAAAATAGTTGTAAGTATATTGATAAATATATGTAATTAATAATGATTTTTAAGTATTTTAATACTTGTATCATTTAAAACCACCAAAGTCCTCAGAAAATGGTTATAAATCATCATCATCAGCCAAAGGGAAGCAGCCTACTACACCAGCCACGTAGATAGCTGAAAGTATGCGGGAGGCTGTCAATGCAATGAAGCAGCAAAAGGAAAGAGCTTTACACCCCAATGTTGCTTTTGGGAATTACATAGCTAGTGAGCTGAATACACTTAAGACGAAGTCTGCGGCAGCAGTGCGCAAGCGTGTCACAATGTGTTTTTTAGAATGTTTGGAAGAAGAACGCATGAAGGAACATCCGTAGGTTTGTCCACTTGGCATTTAAAGCTGCAATCATATATTTTTCCTTAAATTTGTAACGACACGTTTTCCTGGTAGCTGAGGTATGCTCAGCGGCGTCCAGGGTCGTGTTGTGTCGATTCCAAAAAAAGAAAGACAAAGCCTTACTTACAATGTTGCTCTTTATTCAGGAAAGGGGTTGCCCTATTCCTAGTTCGCAACTTGACTGCAGCTCGGGCTCAAATCTTGTGAACTGGTGTGTATGCAAACATCTTCTACTTTATGCGCTCCGTATTCGGCGAACGTCACTGGCTAAGTCGACTGCGGGCACAAACTCGGCTGGGTATTACCACGGCTCCGTTTGTGATCGCTCCGTCGAAATAGGTCGGTACGCCGCAAGCGCCAAGGCACTGGAGGCTGGGCTGGGTATTACCACGGCGCAACCGTTCACTGCCTGGTCACTATCGGTGGCGACTGCGGACACAAACTCGGCTGGGTATTACCACGGCTCTGTTTGTGGTCGCTACGTCGCAGTTCTGCCCTGCCTCAGGGTATAGCTTCGGCTGGGTATTACCACGGCCCTATCTATACCCTGACTACCAGTCCAAAAAATAAATAAAAAAAATAGAAGAAGATATTTACCTTTGCTCCTGTTGCCGGTCGCACACCAATTGATTTATTCTGATTAATGTTTGCGCTTTTATACTCTTTTTCCTACCACACACCAATGCACAAACACACTTACATTACTTCGGTAGTAAGTACACCACAGCCGACGGCTGTTTTCACCACCGAGCTGTAGCCAGTTTTACAATATGAATGTTACTAATTACAATACTCGTATGCCTTCGTGGCTAATTACACTAATAACTAGAACTAAATCTTACGTCAGCATAAATACTTATAACTACATGCGTATATAAGTAAATACATGAATTCATATTTTTAGTAAATGATTCTATAACTAAATTAATACATTGGAGAAAATATAGAGATTTAGACATAAATTCATTATTCTAGTAAATAACCGTAGAAATAAATATGTGCGGGTATAAATAGATGCATTGTAGAAAAATATTGCAATTTAAATATAAATTCATTATCTTAGTAAATACATTTAAAATGAAAGATAGGGATTGACCCGTGACTATTGTCACACAGCTCTATGTGTGACCAAAAACGATTCCGGACTTTTGGTCGTTACACCACCTCCTCCTCTGATGGGCGGAATTTCTCGGCCACTCGGACACAGGTTACTCCTTTCCGATTTATGTTCACCCAATGCTGTGGCCATCCTTCGTTCTACTTCTGTAATGAAATGAGAGAACACACAAGATGGTCGATTAGTCTGAGTGGTGGTGAGGTTTAAGTTCACTCAAATGCGCATTTCGCTCTTTAGCACTTTGTGTCTCCCGAAGACGTACAATTACCGGAGATATAAACCCCGTAACGATATAGGGTCCCCCAAATTTCGGTGCGAGCTTTGCCGCAAACTTATCGCTGGCCTTAGAGAGCGGATGTTGTCGTACCCATACTTGGTCACCTATTTTGGGCTTCCACCTTCGGCGACGTAGGTTATAGTAATGTTGTTGTTTCTGTGATGCCTTCTCCAGATTCCGGCGAACGATCGTAAATACCTCACGGAGTTCCTGACTTCGATCATCTGGATCGGGGTTGCGTGCCCCTGTGCCTATGGTGACCTTGTCGTAAAAGGCATTGGGCAGTCGGGGTTCTCGTCCTTGGGTGAGATAAGAGGGCGAATAACCCGTGGATTCGGATACGCTGGTATTAATGGCCAACATAATTTCAAGCAGCCATTCATCCCAGTTGTTATGGTGTTGTCCTGAGAATTGCGCCATCATCGTCTTAATGGTTCGATTTGCTCTTTCTGTAGGGTTTTCCTGGGGAGTATACGGGGCGGTGAACTGCATTGTCACCCCGACAGAGTCCAGGTATTTTCAGAAAATGCGGGAGGTGAATTGCGGTCCGTTGTCCGCTATCAGTACCTTCGGGACTCCATACCTTCCCACAATGCGTTCTCGCAGAGCTTTGACGAGGCTTTCGGCGGTAGCTTTTCTCAATGGCACCAGCTCACACCATTTTGTGAAGCTATCGAATAAGACGAGCAGCATGGTGTTGCCTCGTTTAGTTCGTGGTAACGGACCCATAAAGTCCGCACAAATCGTGGCCCATGGCTCGGAGGGAATTCTGGTCAACATTTCTCCGGCAGGTAGTTGTTGCATTGCCTTGTATTGTTGGCACGACTTACAATTTCGCACGTATATACCGATGTCTCGTGACATGCCTGGCCAGAAGTATCGGCTGGCGACCTTATTGAGTGTTCTTCTCATTCCGAAGTGTCCGCCTGCTGCAGTGTCATGGTTCTCTTGGATGACCTGTTCCCGCATGGATGTCGGTACACACAACTTCCATGGTGTGCAGTCTTCGTCGTTCCAACTTCGTGTGGAATGTTTATACAGCTGGTTATTCTGGATGGAGAAATCTGAAAATCTCTCAGGTTGTTCTCGCACTTCCCTCATCCGTTGTGTTATCCATGGACATGGAGCCTGATAAACAGTTTGGACCATTTGAATAGCATCCCTGGGTTGTCGTGATAATGCGTCTGCCACCACATTTTGCTTACCCTTGCGATACTGGACCGAAAATTGATACTGTTGAAGTTCCAATGCCCACCTGGCCAGTCTACCAGTGGGATTGTCGATATTGTTTAACCATTTGAGGGATAAATGATCGGTGATGACTACAAACTTATAACCCTCAAGGTACGCACGCATCTTCCGAATTCCCCATATTATGGCTAAACACTCCTTTTCCGTAGCTGAGTAGTTCTTCTCGGCGGCATTTAAGTGCCGGCTGGCATATGCTATCACTCGTTCCTCGCCAGTTAGATTCTGGGTTAAGACCACCCCTAGCCCGTATTCACTGGCATCCGTCTGTAGCACAAAGGTCTCGTTGAAATCGGGGCAGGCTAAAATTGGGGCGGACGTCAGCTTCGCCTTTAGTTGCTCGAAGGCCCTTTGCTGTTCAATTTCCCATTTCCAATGTCTGCCCTTTTTCAGCAACTGTGTCAGTGGTTGCACCACGGAAGCAAAATCGGGCACGAATCTTCGGTACCACGAGGTAATTCCAAGGAAACGTCTAACCTCTTTGACATTTTGGGGCGCCGGAAGCTCAGAAATAGCGGCTATTTTATCGGGGTCCGTTTTTATCCCTCTTTGGGTAATAACATGTCCAAGATATTTTGTTTCTGCCTTAAAAAATTCGCATTTTTCCGGATTAATCTTTAGGTTGGCCGCCCGTAGTCTTCGGAACACCTCCTTCAGATTGGCTAGATGCTCGTCGAAGGTTTCTCCTATGACGATAATATCGTCTAAGTAGGCGAACGCATGGGGCTCCATGTCCGGCCCTATGACCGTATCTAATACTCGCTGAAAGGTCGCGGGGGCCGAGTGTAGACCAAAAGGCATTACTTTCCATTGGTACAACCCCCGGCCGGTAACCGCGAAAGCCGTATACTTCTTACTGCCTTCTTCTAATGGTATCTGCCAGTATCCATCTTTTAGATCGAGGCTACTAATAAACTTGGCATTTCGCAGTCTGTCCAGGATGGTGTTAATCCGTGGGAGTGGATACGCATCCGGTTCCGATTTGGCGTTTAATTTCCGGAAGTCCATACAGGTTCGCCAACTGCCGTCTTTTTTCCTTACCAGCGTAATGGGGAAACTGTATGGACTGTACGATGGTTCAATGCAGCCTGCCAATAGCCTGCATGGCGGGGTTTCGCGGCGCATAGCGCAGTTTGATCGGGCGGTCATCCTTCATAAGAATTCGATGTTTCGTGATAGACGTTGTTCCTTGGACGCTCGTGAATTTGGGTAACTCGTCTTCCAAAAATCGGGCAGCCTCTTGTTGGTAGTTTCGGGACACCGTTCTTTTCTTGGCGGTGTTGTGGGTCTTACTTTCGTGTTGGACTTTTTGTGTCCTTAAAATGCCACTTACCTTATTGTTCCCGGGTGTTGTTCCCGAATGCACTTCTCTTGTGCTCCGCGCATTTAGGCCGGCGCAGGAGATGACCGTGTTGACTTTCCTCAAGAAATCCAGGCCCAGTATGATGTCCTCAGTGGCATCGTCTAGCAGAAGGAATTCTACCCGGGATGTCTTGTTACCTAACGTCACCTTCAACTGTACGGAATGGCTAATAACCTTCCCCGTACTGTCAGCCAAGAGTACGTTGATGCTATCAGCTTTCTGTGGCACTTTATTAAAACTCCTCAGTTTTCTAGGGGTAATGAAACTTCGCGTGGCCCCGGTGTCTATGATGGCGTCCACGGACTGTCCCTCAATTAGCAGACTGGCCCGTAGTTTGTCTTCTTCCCAGATCAAAGTGGTTTCCTTGGCTTTTGGTTTATTGTCACGTTGTACCACCCCTGGTGGCATCTTGGCTGTAGTTCTTCTTAGCATACGATAATGCTCACCTCGGTTTAGAGGTGCAGCAGGTATACTCTCCAAATCATTAGCCAGTTGGAGCAGCTCATCCAATGAAATGAAATCTTTTCTCCTAATATACCACTGGTATTCAGCTCGCGCGTTGCGGAAGATTCTTTCCACCTTTTGTGCTTCTGTAAGGCTACTGTGTCGCATCAGTTGTTGTAGTGACAGCACATATTCTTTAAAGGGTTCTTTCGGCCGTTGCAGTCTCTTCCGGATTTCGTCTTCCAGTTTCTCAAAATAGTTGGAGGACAGGAAAAACGCGCATAGATCTCTCTTAAAAGAGTGCCAGTGGTTCCAGTGGCGATTATTGTTACGAAACCAGATCAAGGCCTTCTCTTTCAAAATTTCTGGCATCACTCTCGGCAGCTGGTTGATGTCCACATTGTATATCTCGGCGAGCTCTTCCGCTCGTTCCACAAATTCTAGAGGGTCTTTGCCACCCGCATATTTCAGACCCCATTTACGGACCTGCTCTACCACCATGATTCGTTCGTCATGGCGGGTTGATGTTGTACTGCCCATATCGGCTCCCATCGGTTGTGTGAATGGTTTAACAGGCGAGGGATTGGGCGTGATGGCTTCTATTGTGGGTACCCGGATTGTCTCATCCTTCAAAGGTGTGTCCAGTTTGGTGTGACCAGTCTCATTTGGTCCTGGTAGTGGCAGTTGCGTGGTGCCAGGCAAATACTCGTGCCTGGATTGCAACTCCAAAAGCTCTTGCTTACGCTTCTCGCTATGTTTTGTTGCTAAGAACCTAGCGAACCGCTTCCTCAGCTCTTCTACATTGCCTGAGGGGTCTTGGGCAAAGATTCCCAGGTATTTCACCAAGTCCTCCTTGCGTAAGGCATACGCCCATGATGTCTTCAACATCTTGCTGATGTGACGGCAGCACACAGTAGTAGTGGTACGGCGGCAGCGGCGGCACCTTAGTAATGGTACAGTGGCAGCGGTGGCACCTGGTAACGGTACGGCGGCAGCGGCGTAACCTCTCTCTCTCTTCCTTCTGTAACCCTATAAGGGTCCCTGCTCGGGCGCCAAATGTAACGACACGTTTTCCTGGTAGCTGAGGTATGCTCAGCGGCGTCCAGGGTCGTGTTGTGTCGATTCCAAAAAAAGAAAGACAAAGCCTTACTCACAATGTTGCTCTTTATTCAGGAAAGGGGTTGCCCTATTCCTAGTTCGCAACTTGACTGCAGCTTGGGCTCAAATCTTGTGAACTGGTGTGTATGCAAGCAGCTTCAGTAAACATCTTCTACTTTATGCGGTCCGTATTCGGCGAACGTCACTGGCTAAGTCGACTGCGGGCACAAACTCGGCTGGGTATTACCACGGCTCTGTTTGTGATCGCTCCGTCGAAATAGGTCGGTACGCCGCAAGCGCCAAGGCACTGGAGGCTGGGCTGGGTATTACCACGGCGCAACCGGTCACTGCCTGGTCACTATCGGTGGCGACTGCAGACACAAACTCGGCTGGGTATTACCACGGCTCTGTTTGTGGTCGCTACGTCGCAGTTCTGTCCTGCCTCAGGGTATAGCTTCGGCTGGGTATTACCACGGCCCTATCTATACCCTGACTACCAGTCCAAAAAATAAATAAAAAAAATAGAAGAAGATATTTACCTTTGCTCCTGTTGCCGGTCGCACACCAATTGATTTATTCTGATTAATGTTTGCGCTTTTATACTCTTTTTCCTATCACACACCAATGCACAAACACACTTACATTACTTCGGTAGTAAGTACACCACAGCCGACGGCTGTTTTCACCACCGAGCTGCAGCCAGTTTTACAATATGAATGTTACTAATTACAATACTCGTATGCCTTCGTGGCTAATTACACTAATAACTAGAACTAAATCTTACGTCAGCATAAATACTTATAACTACATGCGTATATAAGTAAATACATGAATTCATATTTTTAGTAAATGATTCTATAACTAAATTAATACATTGGAGAAAATATAGAGATTTAGACATAAATTCATTATTCTAGTAAATAACCGTACAAATAAATATGTGCGGGTATAAATAGATGCATTGTAGAAAAATATAGCAATTTAAATATAAATTCATTATCTTAGTAAATACATTTAAAATGAAAGATAGGGATTGACCCGTGACTAATGTCACACAGCTCTATGTGTGACCAAAAACGACTCCGGACTTTTGGTCGTTACAAATTGAACTTTAATACCTCGCCAGCGCAATCCGTTAAAGTTTTGTTATGCTATGCTTTCTTTCTCTCTGCTTCAACAAGTGCAAGAAGCTTGTGTATGTCCTTATCCCCCCAATCCATCAGGTTTTTTGTTTTTTTTTTAACGTTTTAGGAGTTGAATGCTCCCCGTTGTCTCTAGAATAATTTTTAAATGACTACAATTTTTAATTGTTTTACTTATTATTTGGATGTTATCCTTATGTTTTTATTGAAGTAAGGTTATTTTGTTTTGTTTTATTGTTATTATTTTTGTTGATGAAAAAGAATTAATAAAAAAATTTTTTAACTTAACATGACGTGAATAGTATTTTATTATATATGTTTATATTGGAAATTGACTTCCCCCTCTTCTACAAAAAATCTTGAAAATTCATTTCTTGCTGCTAAAGTCTCATTTAATGTATATGAAAGACATTTTTGTACATTTTGCAAGCCTTTTGCGTCATTACCATTGCGCCACTCGCCTGGAACTAATGAACCGTCTGCAGTATAGTGGTCAACTAAGTTTTTGGTGTAATATAATGAGCTTTTGCGGCTCATTAAAAAATTATGCAGCACGCAAGTGTTACTTGCCTTGTTTTTGTTGGATTAAGCTTCATTGGACTGCGCATTACACGGAAACGTGCAGACAAAATTCTAAAAGCGTTTTCTATTACTCGCCTCGCTCTTGAGAGGCGACAATTGAAAACTCTTCGAATGGCATTTAAATTTATATTGCCATAAGGCTTCATAATATTGTTACTTAATGCAAACGCATCATCCGCAACAAGAACATACGGCACTGGTGCTTTCGTGGGTGAAAGTAGTTTTGCACTAAGCAAATGTAATTTATTATTGATAAGAGCTTCATAAAAGCTACACTTTTTGAAGACACCACCATCAGATATACGGCCGTTAGAACCAAGGTCGATATATAAAAACATATAAGATGCACTTGCGATAGCCATGAGCACAATGCTATGCGTTCCTACAAAAATGTACAATGAAGAAAATTTTTAACAAATTATATCCAACATATTTATATTTATATTATACTATATATAATACTAATACTATATATATATAATCCTAATACTTAAATACTGCGGCTGTAACACTTTATACAAAACATCGCAAACATCAGGAATAATTCCTGAAATAGTGTTATGGGGAATACGGAAAACATATTGGAGAGATCTAAAACTTTCTCCAGTGGCTAGGTAACGAAGAGTAACAATTAAGCGTTCAGTGGGGGATATTGGCTTACAAAACTTTGTTTCTGTCTTCTGTATAAGCGGGGCAAATAACTGTAGTTTTAAGGACACATCAATAAATATGTATGTATGTTTTATATTTCAATATTTCCTACTGAAACTATCTTGTACTTACCAAATAATCAAAATCACTTGAGTTCATCCTTAAAAAGTTTCTGTAAAACTGTGGACTTTCAAAACGTAGCTCCAACAGTAATTTTGCACAACATCCCTCTTCATTTCGGCGTTGAACCCACTTCGCACCCATTGCCTTTTCTGTTTCTTATTTTTTTCCTCTTCCTCCACATCTAATAAAGCAGCTGCTCCACAACTCAATAGAAATAATGATTCGCAATCCTCCATATCAATTTTTTATTATAACACAAACTAATTTTTTTTTACACAAATTTATAGTTATTAATGTTTTTGTTTTTAAGAAAACAAAAGTATACCCATTGACTGTTTGCTGAAACAAATTACTATAGAAAATATTTGTTCAAGTGTGACCGCAAGAAAAACATGTTTGCTCGTATTTTGTTTCAAACTGTTTCACAGCTGTTTCATAAAACAAATTTTGTGAAATATTTTGTTCTAATGTGACCATGAAACAAAAATAGAAAAATTTTAAGGCAAATATGAGCAAACATGTTTCATGAAAATATTTCATAAGTGTGACCGTACCTTAAGAAACCCTTTTTTACAAAAGCAACAACAAATGTATTGAAATAAATCCCAAGCAGAAACCTTATCAGCATAAAAACAAAAACAACTATACACACAGGCAAGCAGGCGCATATAAAATGAATAAACAACGTACAACAACAAAATACACGCAAAGAGAGTAGAAAATTCTTACATCTTCTAGAATCTAATTGGACAAGTATAAATAGGGGAAGCGTCTGAGTGGACAATCAATCAGTAAATTAAACCTCTACAGTGAAGACGTGCATTTTAAGTAAATTGTTCTGTGTCAACTTTGTGTAGTTAAAAGTAAATAAAATTGTTATAAATTTAAAAACTCTAAAAACTGGTGTTAATTATTTTTGCAATAAAGAACTCACAACAAAACGTTTATAAAAGGTATAAACGTAACAACTGGTGTCAGAAGTGAAATTGCAAAAAAAAAAAAAAAACTAAAATAAATCAACTACAATGAAGTTGGAAGAGCTGAAAGTTGAGCAGCTGAATAAGTTGAATCTGCCAACAACGGGAAGTAAAGCGGAATTGCAACGGAGGTTGATTGATGAATTCCAGCAGCGAAACATCGATATTGGGACATATGAATTCGAAGACAAAGAAGCGGTTGAGGTATGTAATCCATCAGCAAACACCAATGCTAGCCTGGATTCAATACTTGCGGCTATGATGGCGAAAATGGATGCAATTCAAGAAAGCTCTAGAGCCAGCAGTGCGAAAATTGATGCCACAAATGACAAACTTCTAGGTGTTATCCAAGAAACCTCTAGAATCAACAGTGCGAAGATTGATGCCACAAATGACAAACTTCTAGATGTCATCAAAGAACGCTCCAGAATCAGCAGTGCGAAAATTGATGCTATTCAAGAAAGCACTAGAGCCAACAGTGCGAAAATTGATGCCACAAATGACAAACTTCTAGATGTCATCAAGGAAAGCTCCAGAATCAGCAGTGCGAAAATCGATGCAATTCAAGAAAGCTCTAGAGCCAATGGAGAAAAACTCGTTTGTGAGGTAAACAAGAAATTTGAAGAAATTTCAGAAATATTTGGCAAACGAGTGGAAGCTGTGGAACAGAAAGTCAGCGAATTTGACCAAAAATTGTCAGGCCTGGAAAAAAAAGTGGACGGAGAATTGCATGAACTAAAGACGAAAATGGACGACCTCCATATTCGAGAAGGACCGGTGAGAATCGTCTCTGAGCACTCCAGCAGGATAAACACCCCAAGCTATGACGGTAGCGCACCGTTTAATGTATTCAAGTTCCAGTTTGAAACAGTGGCCAGCAAAAATAGTTGGAACAATGAAGAAAAAGCTATAGAGCTAATTCTGGCCTTAAAAGGTGCAGCTGCCGAAATCCTCGAAAGCTTACCAGGAGCCTGCAGGAATAATTATGAAGACATAATGGTGGCCTTACAACGCAAGTACGGCGGTGAGCATAAGAGAGAACTGTACAGAATGGAGTTACGAGGCAGGGTGCAGAAGGCAAATGAGACGCTGCAAGATTTTGCCATGGAGATTGAACGTTTGGTGCAGCTTACGTATCCAGGTGAACATCATCCATTCCTGGATTAGTTTAAAATAGAAGCATTTGTGAATGGCATAAGAGATCCAGATATTAAATATGCAGTTTGTGCAGCGCAAAAAGCATCCTTCACCGAAACAATCTCGTACGCGCTGGCCGAGGAGACCGCCAAAGTTATCTCAAAGCCACAAGTCTATAAGGTACGACGTCTTGAGGCTGATACGGAAATTTGCGGAGTCAAAAGAAGCGAGATAAAAGAAATGCTTGAGCAGCTACTAGAAGAAAGAAGTAAGTCGCGTGCAAAATGCTTCAGCTGCGGTAAGGTCGGACATTGGCAGCCCAACTGCAGATCTGTTAGGAAAATGCCAAGATCTGCAAACAATACGAAATCGCACAGAAAAAGGGGAAAACACCAGAACTCAGACGCCCCTTCAAGGCGCCCATGCAACATAGAAGACAGGCACTGCACAAAAGTTGAGAAAAAGGAGTCTATTATTGATGTGAGGCGTATCCAAATTGGCACACGCGAAGACTGGTCTGAGGCCCAAAAGGAGGATGACAGATCTGTTGAGAAAAAGTCAAGATCTGCTTCACCTCCAAGGGATAATAAACGAGCAAACAACACGAAATCGCATAAGAAAGGCGGAAAACACAATAATGCAAATTCCCTTTCAAGACGCCCAGGCAACGTAGAAGGCAGGCACTGCACAAAAGTTGAGAAAAAGGAGTCCATTATTGATGTGAGGCGTATCCAAAGTGGCACAGGAGAAGATTGGTCTGAGGCCCAAAAGGAGGATCCCATTTTGTCAAAAATTATATCGCCAAGCTAGAGAACATAAGACCGGACCGTAACGAAATATCGGCAGAAAGCCTGCTGGCAAAATCATACTGGGCTCAGTGGAATAGCCTTAAAGTGGTAAATGGTTGCTTATACCGAAATTGGGAAAGCGCAGATGGAAAAACTACAACGGATTTAATCGTCGTGCCAAGTTCCCGGAAAAAAGATGTAATGCAGCAGTTTCATAAAGGTCCCAGCGGCGGCCATCTGGGTGTAATAAAAACACTGGAAAAGATAAAACAGAGCTTTTACTGGGTAGGCTGCCCACAATCTGTAGCCGAATGGATAGCTAATTGCGAGCAGTGCATTGCGGCCTAGGTCCAACAAGGAAAAGTCGTGGCAAGCTACAACAGTACAACGCCGGCGCCCCTTTTGAGCGGATAGCAATGGATATCGCAGGCCCATTCACTGTCAGTAATGCTGGAAATCGGTATCTGCTAGTAGTAATGGATTATTTCAGCAAATGGCCCGATGCGTATCCCATTCCGAACCAAGAGTCCAAAACGGTTGTAGATGAATTTGTGAACAATTGGGTGTGTCGATACGGTGTCCCCACAGAACTTCATTCCGATCAGGGACGAAATTTTGAATCGGCCATATTCAAGGAAATGTGCGATATTTATGGAATCAAAAAGACGAGAACGACACCACTGCATCCGCAGTCAGATGGCATGGTAGAAAGATTCAACCGCACCCTGGAAGAATATCTCAGAAAAGTAGTCAGTACACACCAAAAGGATTGGGACGAGCATGTACCAAAGTTTCTTCTGGCATACCGATCAGCTATCCACGATTCAACATCATGAAGTCCAGCAAAAGTTGTATTTGGGAGGGAGCTAAAACTACCAGCCGATTTAAAATTTGGCGTTAAACTGATTCCTGCACACGGCGATGATGAAAATGTTCCTCAGATACAAGAAGACCTGCACGAGCTCCATGAGTTTGTCCGCAATCGAATCAAAATGTCCAGCGACAAAATGAAAGCCAGATATGATCGAGCAGCAAATACGGAAGGATTTACAGAAGGACAACTGGTTCTACTATATAACCCACAACGGAAAAAAGGACTGTCTCCCAAACTGTAAACCCACTTGGAAGGACCATACAAGGTGATTAAGAAGTTGAACGACGTGGTTTATCGGATACAGAAATATCAAAGTCCGAGGTCTAAGATGAAGGTGGTCCACCTGGAGCGACTGGCCAAGTATGGCCGAGGGAATATTGAGCCTATTCGGGACGAAAAGGCTTAAGCGGGCGGCAGTGTTACGAATATGTCTTGCTTAAGTTTAAAATAAAACAATTAAGCAATATGGAAATCTACTGGTTACAAACTGCGTAGAAGTTTATAGACACACACACACACAACTACAATTTTGTATGCCGCTTACTAACTGCCTGGCATGCTGCTTATCATTTTAAACGCGCAAGACAAAAACTAATTTTACAACAATAAATATACAGTTGTTTATCATCGGCGTAGTTTTCTAAGAAACCTTTTTTTACAAAAGCAACAACAAATGTATTGAAATAAATCCCAAGCAGAAACCTTATCAGCATAAAAACAAAAACAACTATACACACAGGCAAGCAGGCGCATATAAAATGAATAAACAACCTACAACAACAAAATACACGCAAAGAGAGTAGAAAATTCTTACATCTTCTAGAATCTAATTGGACAAGTATAAATAGGGGAAGCGTCTGAGTGGACAATCAATCAGTAAATTAAACCTCTACAGTGAAGACGTGCACTTTAAGTAAATTGTTCTGTGTCAACTTTGTGTAGTTAAAAGTAAATAAAGTTGTTATAAATTTAAAAACTCTGAAAACTGGTGTTAATTATTTTTGCAATAAAGAACTCACAACAAAACGTTTATAAAAGGTATAAACGTAACAATATATATTTAATAGACCCATTTGGTATTTATCAATCTTTCCTTTGGCTTTATATGTTTATTTTGAGTGTGCATATGAAATCTTCAAGAGATGGGAACCTCTCGCGTCACTAGCATGATCACGTTCTCTTACGAGCTAATAAAAAAGTATTATAAAATAATTTGGAAAAAAAACTATGGTTTAGCGATAAAGTAAAGTAATATTGCTCTTATACTTATCGGCTTATTTTTTAATTTTTAACGGTTTTAAATGTTTTAATTTTATCTAACAAGATTGTCATATTTTTTAATTACAAATATATTGTTACGAAGATGCTTAGAGTAAGTTGTAAAAGAAAGTAGTTATCACTAAAAATAAAAATACAATAACTTATTGTGTCTGTTTACAAACTAAAAAAATTCTACAAAAGTTTATGAACACAAAACAACAACAATATCGTTCATTAAAAAATAAATACAACTAACACAAAACAAAAAGACACATTGGGAAACTGGAGCTTACAGTGAATAATGATAAAACAACTACATGTAATGATGTGAATGTAGAATTTTTTTGTATGCGAAAACCGCTCAAAATAGAATACACCAGCTTCATCCAGTGTATAATACAGCGTCGTCAAATAAATACAAAGTTAATATAGGCGTTAAATTGGTAAAGCCACTATCGTGTATTTCTGTATGTATAAAAGTAACAAATCGGCTGAATAAGTCGTGTAATTTAATTTAAAAACTCTAAGGTGTTGGGTGTAATTATTTTGCAATATGATAGCAAAAATGAAAGTAATCTCTAGCGCCACTGGTGCAATTCAAAAAAGGTCTAGTGCGATTCACAAGGTAATCGACCAGAAATGGATACGCTCTTAACGAAACTCGAGTCAAACGCAAAAACGGGCGAGAAACGCTAACAAGTTTCCTAATTTCATTAGAGCTTTTACCATTGTAGTAACGACAAAACAGTGAGATACAGCCTAAATTGCCTCAATGCTCCAGAGAATCAATAGAGTTGGATATCCTACCGTCCCCAATGAGCCTCTCGGCCCTCTCCTGTACGCGGTCGAACAAATCCGAAGTAGACTTTAGGGCGCGGCCCCATGTATGGGGGTTGTATTCTTTGGACGGATATATGTTTTATAAATAGTGCGAAGATTGGATAGAGTAAAGTATCTCTTGCACCATTACAGAAAACCGAGGCATAGGAAAGCTTCTTTAGAAAACTGAAAAATGTGTTAAGTCCGTTGAACATCTCACTGAATTTTCATGCCAAGAGCATCAAAAGCTTATTCCGTAATACTTATATCAGTCATAGTAACAGGTGCAGCACTATTTCCGAACACAGATCTATGCTTAAGCATGCAACATTGCAACTTACGGGCATTAAAATCAACTCTATTCGCACTACCACATTCGGAGATCGCCGCGAAATCGTGATTGAGTGTATCATTCATGTTCCTCTTTTTGGAATTCACCTCCAACTGGTTCGCTCTATTACTAAATGACTATGAATGACAAATGATGCTGTCATTTGCGAAAAAGTAAATGGGGTTGAAAGTGTAACAATTGTAGCAATATATAGGTTTAGTACAGTACACGCAGGTTATTCCTGAAATTGGTTTTAATTTTGTATTTATTACTCTTATATATTTTCCTATTAAGTAGATAGGGTATGCGTTTTTTATATACGCTTACAAAATAACGGCTTTGTATTCTTTTGTAAATTCTACAAATATACCTGTCTCTTTTATTCACATTGTTATATTGTACAACAAATATTTAAAAACATAAGAAGAAATATTCGTTTTATGCACAACTGGATCATTAATAAAGATAAATTCAATGCGAAAAGACATTCATAAATTAATTGTTACACAATGTAGGTTATTTAGAAAAATGAAAAATAGAATAGGAGAAATAACGGAGTCTTGCGGTGCCCCTGAATTAATCTTGAACTCGTCAGATGAAATCTCATCTATAACAACTCATATTGTGCGATTCGTGAGAAACATCGATATATATTTGGAGAAATTATCATCGAGACCGAAATAAACTACTTTTAACAGAAGTGCATCATGCCACATTTCTATCAAACGTCTTGGAAATATATAGAGCCAGTACCTTACTTTCTTCGAAATGATAAACTAGTTTTAACAGAAGTGCATCATGCAACATTCTATCAAACGTCTTGGAAATATATAGAGCCACTTTCTTACCTTGCTTTCTCCGAAATTTTGTATAGAGTTGCATCAACAAGAAAGCAAGCAAATCGTTGGACTCCAGGTAGGTCACAAGATGAAAATTAATTATAATTTCCATCATTTTAGAAAGTGCAATACAAATTGCAGTTGGGCGGAAATTTTCAGGGCTGTTCGCCTCACCTTTTTTTGGCGATTGGCGTTACATTAGCAATCTTCTAACACTTTGGAAATTTACCGGCATGATATAACGTGTTGAAAAAGTTGCTAACGGACGCACTAGTGTCGAAGAGCACTGTTACAAGAGGGCTGGTATATCATCCGGCCCAGGAGACGTGTTGACGTTGAGATCTGATAAAACCTTTTTAACCACTCGAGCTCGAGGTCTGCGTAGTAACGCATAATCTCTCCCTTTTCATTAGTTAGGAAGAGAGTCAAATAAAAAGGGAGAGACAAATTAGGTAAAAACAGACAAGCGAAAAAGGAGAGAGAGATACAGACAAAAAAGAGAGAAAGTGATGAATGTAATAACACGAAGGGAAACACGAACAAGACGAACTATATAAACACAGCTGACAATAGAACACAACTAGTACGAAGAGAACACTGAAAATGGCAAACGGCCGAAACCGGTTTGTTCACAAACCAAATTTGACGAGGGTCGACGGAAAACCGTACCCAAATAAATGTTTACAACCATTTCCACCATGGTATTACCATTATTGTCCAAGAAGTAGAGATTCCAATTAAATTGCCTAAAAAATTCGTTGGGCGCAGCACAACCAGCCTTCTCATAAATTTATTTTAAACGTTTAGTAGCTGGTTTTGAAGCGTCGTGGAGCTTGGAATATGTAAAGAAGGCGGAGATGGTGCAGTGACCGGGATTGCTGAGAGGTACACAAACACTAACTTCATACGTCAGAAAAACGTTGAGTGTATTACTTTGGTGCTCTTCAACACAAGGAATCTGTGCTGGCGAATTCACTAATTGAGAAAGGTGATTGTGCGCGACAAATAACTCAACATACTGGCCCTCTGTAGTTGTATAGCCTGAATGACGAAGGCTAGAAGAGTTGTGAATATTGAAATCACCAGCCAAGAACAATTTCACTATTCGGGAAACTGCCGAGAATCTTTGATATGAAATCTGAAAGAAAATCGAAGCCAGATTAGGTATTATCCTTACCAGCGTTTGATCTTCTATATAGAAACCCGAAATGCAAAAAGTGTTACCTGACTCTGAATTTAACCCAGGGCGACTAAATTCGGGATCATATGTGCCCATTAATTGCTGGTACTGGTATGCGTATATATATAGTCCAAGGCCCCGATGGAAATTACAAAGCGATAGTAGGTGATACCCAAGTAATTGGAAACCCAGTGGATCACCATCAACATAGAAAAAATGCTTCCTTAGCCCTCGTATGTTGCAGAAGTCGATTCTGAATCGTCCTTTCAGAACAAGAAAATTTTAAATTCTACTGTCCGTTATACTATACTGCAACCAACGCAATAGCTTCCGCTGGGACTACTTAGTGATCAGTGCCAGGCCTTCTTCACAGGTAGTTCAGCAACACTTAAAACAATGGCAGCAGCAAAGCCAAATGTAAAATTAAATTTCAAGAGAAAAGAAAAAGGTACTAAATCTGCACCAAAAAGAGCTATAAGAGTCCGGTCGCCTTCTTTATTAAGCGGCTCGTTGTATCGTCAGTGATCAATAGACCACACTTGTTTGTTCTTTTCCCTTTTGAGCTGTTATTTTTCTTTTGTTTTTCCTCTTTCGTTATTTTTGTTGACACTTCCGTCAACACATTTATTAAGAGTCATTAATTTCCCACACTTATTAAATTTTGTTATATTTTGCCTATTAAACATAATTGTTTATTAAGGTTTATTTCCTTTCTCACACTTACTAATTTGCTTACTAAACATAATTGTTTATTAAAGTTTAATTCTTTTCTCACCTTATTAATTTGATTACCAAACATAATTGTTTATTAAAGTTTAATTCCTTTCTCACACTTCTTAATTTGTTTACTAAGCATAAGTAGGTATTAAGGTATGATCATTTTTCCACAATTATTATTAATATTAATTCATGTCATTTTCCCCACACTTATTTTGTCCATTATTGCTTATTAATCATAATTTATATTATTATATTTTTTTTATTGCTTTATTGGTATAATATTTTAAGGTATTTAAGGAAAGAAAATTGTATTGAAATAATCAGAATAAAATTGGCTATCAACCAAAATTCACGTTCAACTTGATTTTATTATAAGGAGTCACGGTTCAAGTACTGGCGGCTCAACCCATCCTTAAGAAATCAAGCCTTACAAGAGTCACGGTTTAAGTGCCGGCGGCTCAAAGTTGAGCTAATACGATAAAGTATTAACAATTTTTATTAATTTATTTGTCCCGCACATTAAACATATTGTTACGGATGGGTCTTGCTTAAGTTTTAAAAGAAAATAATTAAGCAATAAAGTAAACTACTGGATATGTTGCTTACTTACTGCGTGGCTTGCTAAGAAAACTTATCCACGCAAGACAACAACAAATTTCTACTTACAAACTGCATAGAAATTTTATACACGCAAAAATAACAACAATTAAGTACGCTGTTTACTAACTGCGTAGTTTTCTAAGAAAACTTATCTACCCTAAACAACAACAATTATCTTAAAACAAATTCCAGGAAGAAACTTTATCAGTATAAAAACGAAAACAGAAATGCACACAGCCATATAGGTGCCTATACATTGAATGAAAAATATACAACAACAAAATGTGATACAAAGGCAGTAAAAGATTCTTAATTTTTCTAGAGTTTTAATGGATAGCGTCTTAGTGGATAGCTAGTTAGTGTAAAAATAAACTTCGTCAAGTAAAGACGTGCATCTTAAGTAAATTGTACTGTAGTGTCAACTTTTTGTATAGTTAAAGTGAATAAAGTTGTAATTATTTAAAAAATTCTAAAATCTGGTATTGTTAATTCTTTTGATTCCTTTTGATTTTGATTAAAAGATAAAAGGAATCTCTAAGAGAATTACCCTGTAGGCAAAACACAAACTTCAAGTTCATTCGAGACTCAGATAGACGTACATTTGTTCCCACAATTGCTTTTGGCCTTGATTTAGTTTTGTTGTTATGGCAAAATAAAATTCATTACATTTAATTCTTTTGGCCTTGATTTAATTTTCTCATAATAAAGTAAACTGTAAAACAAAAAAAAAACGCGTGCTTCCTGTTTGTTTGAGTCTCGAGTAATCTGATCTTCATTCCCACATTATGATTTTTATTTGTCTGTTTGTTTGTGTAAACACTACTGTCCAGGTATGGGAACCACCCCGTCAGCATAAATGAAAAATAAAATTTTTATTTTTCACGGGTGGTTTAAGTTACCAGACAGTAGTGAAATTGAATCTTTGTTCGCGATAAAACACTGGGCAATTTCTGGCAACTTTTTTGTTGTATTCATTTTTTCTTATATATTAACTTTGTCATTGTCTTCAATTTTGTTTTTTATTAATTCACATTATATTCAGTTTTTTTTATTGATTAATTTTAGTACTATATTTATGTTTTGTTTGTATTAATTTTTATGTTTAAGTTTTGTATAAATAGTCTAAGTTTTCAATAAATTACAATCATTACAATTAACAAGAACACAGAAGTGAGTTTCAATTTGGTCAAGCGAAGAATCCAAGTGAAGGACGAACTAACCGAAGAATCTAAACATCCAATCACAAGAAGGACGATTTCTGAGCGAGGTTCTGCCTGTGGAACGAGTGGGTCATCGAAACCTGGAAGGACAACCCGTGTGCCAACACCGCCTAGCACACCCTCTTCAATCCTGGTGATTTGTCCTAGTGTATCACTTGGACAAATCCATCCTCCTGCCGTGGTAATCAGCTACCCAGACAAACGAGTCTGGGATTGACTGAGTGCTGTCCTGGTGTATCACTTGGACAGCCACACACCTCCACCATCTTCGATTACGTTAGTTAAGCTAGACAAACGAGTCTGGGATTAACAGGTATTATTTATTTTGCATTAAAGAACTCACAGCAAAACATTTATAAAAGGTATATACGGAACAATATTTATTATATTTAGTTCGATTTTATTATTATTTTTAATATTATTATTATCATTATTAACAAACAAAAAAAACAATTAAAATATTAAAATAAATTAAACACAATCACAAAAACAAAAAAGGTAAAATAAAATAAAACACGCTTACTTACACAACGAAAGATAAACAACTACTCTTTCATATTTGAGAGGAACAGGCGAGAGTCATCTCTGATTACGATAGAAATATATAGTTCGCAACAGTGTTACACAAAACTGACGTTGAAGAAAAAGCTAAACAACTAATTTTGGCCTTAAAGGGCGAGTCTCGAAAGTCTACCAGGTGGCAGCAGAAATAATTACAATTAAATAATGGTGGCTTTACAACGTAGTTGCAGTGAAGAATACAAGAGAGAACTCTTTAGAATGGGGTAACGAGGCAGGGTGCAGAAGACAAACGAGACGCTGCAAATCTTCACCATAGATACTGAACGTTTGTTGCAGCTAACTTTTCCAGGTGAACATCATTCATTCCTGGATCAACTTAAGATAAAAGCATTTGTGAATGGTTAAGGAATCCTGATGTTAAATATACGGTTTGCGCTGCGCAGAAATTATCCTTAGCGAAAAGCAGCTCGTATGCGCTGTCCCAGAAACCACAAAAGCTATCTGGAAGTCACAAGTCTACAAGGTGTGACGGCTTGAGGTTTATACACATAATGCAGAGGCAAAAGGAGCGAAATAACAGATATGATTGAGCAGATGTTGGAAGAAAGGAGTAAGCCTCCCACTAAATGCTTCAACTCCGGTAAGGTCGGCCATTTGCAGTGACACTGCAGATCGGTAAAGAAAGGGTAAAAATCCGCTAGAGCTAGCTCTCACAACCGATGGCCCCATAATGTACTTTTCCACAAATCGGCATGTAAACACCAACCTTACTGCTTGCGGGCTGCTCAAAAAAAACGAAGCAGGTTCTCACCATAGAGCCAAGAATGGCCGAGTACATAATAAGGCTAGATTTAGCAAAAGTGGCAGTGAACCCGTTAAATAATGTACGACTGTACACCGCTACTAGAGATTCAGCTACCGTCTTGGAAGAACTAGGCTGGCGGAAATATGTCCGAGGTGATATTAAGCCTGCTCGGGGCGAAAAAGTTTAAGTCGACGGTAGCGTTATTAAAATGCTTAGTTTAAGTTAAAAAAATAAGTATCATTAAATAGGTAAATGAAATAACCATAACAAATTATGTGGTTTCTATGAAATCTTATTACCACGAAAAAAATTTACAATCAGCAAATAAAAAGGACTAAAACACTAGTCAATTTATACGAAAGCTAATACATCACTGGTATTATAGATATTGCAAAGACGATAATAAAACAGAACTTTACGTTCAATAACCACTTTTACAAATTACATAACGGACTTTACATGGGAAACCCAACTTCAGCAATCTTCATGGAAATTTTTATGCAGCATCGCAAATCACTACATCTAAAAACACTAATGGAAAAACACAAAGTAATTCATTATTATATATACCTTCATGACGTTAAACAAGATAACAGCGAACAAATTCTAGAAAACTTAAATACAATTCATAATAAGATCACATACACAATAGAAAAAGAACAAGACAGACATCACTATAACACGAGGAACTGACTATTTAATTAATTAATTAAATAAATTAATTAAATTAATTAATTTAATTTTTTATTAAAAATTAATTTTCCTAAAGAAGCTTTTGTTAACCTAGAGAAATATTGAAATGCGTTGATTTAGGACTTAGCCTATCCTTAGCGAGTATTGTCCACATGCGAAAGTATAGTTGTCCGGCAAATATCTGGAAAGAGATAATGAAAAAATATGCAATACAATGTACTTATCATGTGCGCTCAGCTGCGTAAATGTGTAACGACACGTTTTCGCTGGTTGCTGGGATAGCGACAGCGGAGGCCAGGGTCGTTGCAATTTTTATTTCTATTACCTAACTTCTTTCTCCGTGGAAAGAATGACACTCAAGGCTCAATGACACTGAAGGCGGTGGGCAGCGGTACAGATGGCTGCGGCGATAGTGGCAGCGATAAAAGCGGTGCATACGGCCGCGGTACAGGCGTCAGCGGCGCGGGCAATAGTGCTTAGGATGGCTGCGTTATAGGCGGCCCCGGTACAGATGGCACAAAAAGCGGTACACCGAGTAGGATTCGCTGCGAATTCTTGGCCGTGTTGAAAAATACTGAGGGAATATAAAATTCCGCAACAGTATTAGTCGCACGGTCAAGCCACCATTTACAGCGGCGCTGTCGATAAGAGACTATTGCGGAATATTAAATTCCTCCAACAGATCCCTTACCGGCCGGCGTGCTGCTTGCTATCTACGGGCAAGAAGTTGTTGCGGAATATAAAATTCCTCCAACAGGCTTCTTCCCCCCCAGGTGATCTGCTCGCTATCGACAGACAAGAATTAATTGCGAAGTATTAAACTCCTCCAACAGAGTTCTTATCTGCAGGCGATATGCTTGCTTTCTGCTAATAAGAAGTTAATGCGGAATATTAAATTCCTCCAAAAGACCTCTTACCTGCAGGCGAGCAGCGTGCGAATTCATCCACATTCATAAAATGTTCTGTCTTATATACCAGTGCGTGGGTACACACATTCACACACACACACATATTATCCGTCATAGTTGCATGACAACTATCAGCGGTGAGTTTTGATCTGCATAACAGCTGACTGCAGTGATGATCTCCTGGTTTCTGACTCACAGGTGGCGCTCTGACATTCCCGACCGTTAATTTAAATCTTATAAATATAATGTAATGTAATAATAATTATTATAATATAATTCATAAATCTTAATTTAAAGAATGAATTTAACAATGTGTAATAATAATAATAATAATAATAATAATAATAACAATAATAAAAATAATAACAATAAGTAATAATACCAATAATTCATTTTAAAATTAAGAAAAGTATTAATAAAGTGGTGATCTTGTGTAGGTGAAAACGAGGTACGACTTTCACTATTACAAATGTTTACAACTGTTAATGAGTTATTTGCATATATTATGTGTGTATATATGTATGTAAAAAGTATTATCAACGACTATAAACCAAGACTAGAAATATATAAAGATGCTGCACTTAGAATATTTCGCGTCTACAGATGAGGGGGGAAGTAATAAAGGAAGTAAAAATTTGAGAGAATAAACGAAATCAAAAAGCAACACACAAAAACACATCCAAATACATGTAAATGTATGCAGTAGTTAATGTAAATGTATCTATAGATCATAAAAAAATTACCTTGCAAACGCTTACCTGTAATTGAATATTTTTTGTTGCTTGCATCACTTCATTTAGTTGTTCAAATAAGTCGTTGTTGGAAATTTGTAGATTAGTTTGTCTGTCTGAAAACAAAATAATTATTTAAAATATAATATGTAGAATATAGAAAAATAATATATAGAAAATCCATTAAAGACAGGCATGTAAAATTTGAATTAGAATCGACTAAACCTAACTACTTAACATTCTATTTCACTTAATTGAAAGTAATAAATATTGTCGGAAATGTTTGAATCTGTCAAAAAAATTACAAGATAATTGATACATGGCTTTTAAAAAAAAATTTTGAATGTTTAAAAACTTTCGTTCAACTAAAGTTCCTCCATTTTCTTGCGAAAAACCCTGGACTTGGACAGGTATCCCACGTAAAATGTTGCAGATGTTGTCCGGTGATTTTGTCGTTAAGTAAGAGTTGTTAAAGTAAAATTTGTTATAAAGTAAGTTAAGGCCGTTGATTTTTTTTAATGCAAAACTTTTCCTCAACTACTTTTCTAAAAACCTGCAACAAAATTTTAGATGGTCTTTTAACACATTTTTTTAAAGTCTGTAAGTAATTCTTATAGGGGTAGCACGTATTTTCGGTTGGATTACTCATCAGTTCAACAGTTTCTTTTAAATGGGTGAGATTATGTACGTTGTATGACTAGTTGTCATACAACTTATGTAGAAATGATTGAAAATAAACAATGTTTTTTGTTGTTTTGAAATGTTTTATCTATGCTATGTTGATTTTATGAAAAATTCTCATAGAATCAATATGGCTTTGGATATAAGACTCTTAGGTTTTTCTATACAATATTGGGGTAAAATTCACTGATGAGCTATTTGAGCAATAGTGAAATTGCAATATGGAAATGGCCTTCCCCTATTACAACGCATATCAAATATTTTTATTTTTATTTGAATAAATGTTTTATGAGAATATCATAAGATGTTTATTTTTTAATAAAAATTTTTGTAATAAATATTTTGTGAGAATATCATGAAATATTTATTTAAAGGAATCAAGCACGAAATAAAATTGCTTAAAACGTTATTTATGTAAAATATGCTTAATATTAACGTACAAAGTTTTTCGTTCTTTTCTTTTTTTTTTAAATATTTGTTTTTGAGGATCCTCTTTATTGTATATTTATATGTAATTTTTATTGAATAACTTAACTCTATTTTTATGGATAGTAGATTTTTTATTGTTTTTTAATCTTATGACTACATTCTTATCTCCTACGGCTATGACCTCATAAGGTCCGCAATATAGTTCGTTTAATTTGTGTCCGGCTGTGTTTTCTACTAGTACCATGTCTTTAACTTGCATGTTTTGCGGCTGTGACGTTTTGTCAAACCTTTCCTCTTGTCTAATTTTAGATTTTTCAATCAATAGTTTGGCTCCTTGGTGTGCCAATTGTAACCCATATTTTATATCTTTGTCGTATGCCTCTATGGTATATATTGGGTCTACTTCTCCTTTTAAGAGGAAATTAAGTGGTGTAAGAGGTTTTCCAAATACTAATTCGAAAGGACAATAACCATGAACAGAAGAGGGTGTTGTATTATAACAGAATTCAAAGTAAGGAACCCAATCTGTCTTGTAGGGTGATAGGTAAGTCTTTAGGTATTCATTGAAAGTTCTATGCGAATGCTCAATGGTACCTTAAGTTTCATGGTGGTAAGCTGTAGACTGTAATTGCGTTATACTGAGTAGTTTGTGTAGTTCAGAAAGTACTTTGTTAATGTACTCTCTTCCCATGTCTGTTAGTAGTGTTTTCATTGGACCAAATTTCAATATGCAATTCATGAAAATGGGTCTTGCTACTGATTTTGCCGATTTATCAGGTATGGTATGACAGGTATGACAGAAAAAGAATTTTGGTCGCTTACTTAGGGCCAACTATAATATGCATAAGCTGGCTTAAGCTAATGTCAAAAATTGAATGAAAAGTCTGTCAAATGATTAAGCGAATCATTGAAGACTTTTACGTGGCTATATTGTACTTACATGAATATAGAAATTATTATGCACAGTTGTACGTTTGTTTTATTCGTAATTTTACAAAAAAATAATTTCCTTCTAAATAAATGAAATTTATTAGCAAAAAGGCGTTTAATAATCATATTTTGTATACTTAATACTATCCTTATACAAACATAATTTTTTGTTAATAGTTTTAAGAAAATTACGAAAGAAAAATTACACATATATCGCTGTATGTATTATTTGGACCAAAAGTACTAAAAAATGAAACTGTGTGCATCATTGAATTTATAAACAACTGAAAATGAAATTTTATTGCAAATTGTGTGTTAAAAAAATGGAAAAGAAAATAAAATGTTTAAATGCCTTCGTTTTTTTGAATTGCTGTTATAATAAAACGCGTCTCTTTTGTCATAGAATTAGAATTTGTTTATTAATGTATCTATAACACAATGCAATACAGCTGTTTCCGTACGGAATGTACGATCAGTTTCGTACTTTGCTTAAGCATTTGACATTTGACGAAAAGTTTTAAGGCCCAACTATAATATGCATAAGTCTGTCAAATGCTAAAGCGAATCATTGAAGGCTTTTACGTGGCTATATTGTACTTACATGAATGTAGAAATTATTATGCAGAGTTGCTAATATGTTTTATTCGTACTTTTGCAAAAAATAATTTCTTTCTAAATAAATGAAATTTATTAACAAAAAGGCCTTTAATAATCATATTTTGTATACTTAATACTATGTAGTCTATGTAGTTTTATTAATTCTACTTGAAAAATATTCAACCTTTTTCATATTTAATTATTTTTTTTTTATATTAATCGAGAAATAGTGACGCCGCCTCAGTAATTTCTCAAAATCGATTTTCTTTGTTACAAGACGACAACGAGAAATCTGTCTGCACAACCAAATCCTCTAAACCTCCACCGATCTATTTGAGGGAAAAAAATTCAAACGCCCTTGTTAAGAAATTAATTTCGACTATTGGTGATAAAACGTTTTATGTCATGCCAATAAAACGTGGCAAAATTGATGAAACCAAAATACAGGTTCACGAAGAGGCGAATTTCCGTAAAGTAGTTAATGAACTTGAAAAGAGTAAATTAAGCTTTAATACATATCAGCTTAAAAGTGCGAAAGGTTTGCAAGTTGTAGTAAAGGGCGTAGATCCAAGTGTTGAACCAAACGAAATCAAAGGTGCCCTCCTTGATCAAGGTTTCAAAATTAAAAATGTCGTAAACATAATTAATAGGGAGAAAATACCACAACCTCTGTTCCGAGTAGAATTGGAGCCCAACGACATAAAATTGAAGAAAAATGAAACTCACCCAATTTACAATTTGCAATATCTTCTGCATAGAAAAATCACGGTAGAAGAACCCCGCAAACGTTCAGGGCCCGTACAGTGTCACAACTGTCAAGAGTTTGGGCACACAAAAACATACTGCAAACTTCCATCTGTTTGCGTTATATGCGGAGAATTGCATGCTACTGCTAGTTGCAATAAACCTAAAGGGGAAACAAACCTTAAAAAATGCAGTAATTGTGGCGGTAATCACACTGCAAACTACAGAGGTTGCCCCGTTTATTCTTTCATAAGACAGGGTGCAACACCGGCACCTAAAGTTACATCGGCCCAAAAACAGCATATTTTATCTACTTCGTATCCCCAAATGGTCCGACCAATCAATACTCATGTATCGTATGCCGACGCCGTAAAAATCAACACTGTTCCACCAAAAAATGTTCCATCAGCAAATACAAATGCAGACGCTAACTCAAGCTTCAATTTTACTCGTCTTGCAGCTACTATTGACAACCTTGTGCAGACAATAAACAATTTCACAACTAGTATGACTAGCATGATGCAACAAATGCTGCAAATGCAGACTACTTTGCTTCAGGCAATTGTAAATAGAAAATGAATTCGTTGAAAATATGTTTCTGGAATGCAAATGGCATTCGCCAACATAAAAACGAACTCGAATACTTCCTCACGGAAAATAACATTGACATCATGCTGGTCTCTGAAACGCATTTGACCACAAGGGGTATTTTTAAAATTAATGGATTCACATTTTATGATACAAAGGATCCGAGAGGTAGAGCATGCGGCGGCTCAGCAATTTTAATAAAGTCTAGACTGAAACACCATTTTTTAGACAGCATGCAAGAAGACTATTTGCAAGCCACAACTATTTGTGTTGAAAATCTTTTAAATGATATAGTAATATCATCAGTCTACTCTCCTCCCAGGTTTTTAATAACCGAAGAGCAGTATAAAAAATGTTTTAAAGGTCTTGGACCATGTTTTCTGGCAGCTGGCGATTATAATGCGAAACACAATTACTGGGGTTCGCGCTTAATTACACCTAGGGGCCGAGCATTGTACAACGCTATTAGCAATAATGATTTAGATGTTGCTTCGAGTGGTCAGCCTACATACTGGCCTACCGACAGACAAAAAATTCCGGATGTAATAGATTTTGCTGTCACAAAAAATATTTCAAGAAATTTAGTCACTGTAGAATCTTCCATGGATTTATCATCGGATCATTCTCCAACCATTGTAACTATTTGCAGCCCGCTTAGAAGACATTTGTTTTTTCCTGATACAAATATGATCAGTCGCATCAACTGGTTGAGTTTTAAAAAATATCTCAGCACCCATTGTTCGGAGAATATTTTGCTAGAAACAAAGGAGGATGTGGAGTGTAGCCTTGCAACTTTTAGTGAAAATATTAAACAAGCAGCACAGCTTGCAACAACTAAACATCCGCAGACTACTTTAGGTCACATCTATTCTGCAGACATTGAACGTCTCGTAGCGGAAAAACGAAGAGCTAGAAGAGATTGGCAACAACACAGATCGACCCTGCAGAGGCAGAGACTTAGAGAATGCACAAAGCGGCTTAGAGACTTACTAGCATATGAAAAAACTGCATCTTTCGAGAAATATCTGGAGGGCCTCGATGCTACAACAAAATCCAACTATTCTTTATGGCGTGCTACAAAAAACCTTAAAAGGCCCGTTGAGTACAAGCCACCCCTACGTAATATAAGTGGAGATTGGGCAAGAAGGGACGCTGAAAAAGGTGACTTATTTGCCGATTACTTGAAAGATGTATTCACCCCACACATATGTACTGATGATGTTAGTTTGCCAAGCGTAGTTGGATTACCCCCTCGACCCTTAAAGTTTAAGTTGCGTGAGGTACAAAAGCTAATTTCTGAAGTAAATCCGAAAAAAGCTCCTGGTATGGACGGCATAAGTAACAAAATGTTGAAGGAGCTCCCCAATATTGCAGTCAGAATCATGCTATTCATTTTTAATGCCATTTTACGGCTTGAATACTATCCTGACCACTGGAAGATTTCTAAAGTTAAAATGATTCCAAAACCGGGTAAAGACCTAACCAAAACCGAGTCATATAGACCCATAAGTCTATTACCAACTATTTCAAAGGTTTTCGAAAAGTTGCTTATGGATAAATTGTCTCCAATGCTAAGGGATAGTGGGTGTATCCCAAACCATCAATTTGGTTTTAGAAGTAGACATAGCACAATTGAGCAAACCCATAGATTGGTTCAGGTGATAAGAAGGACTTTTGAAGAGAAGAAGTATTGTTCAGCTATTTTTATTGATGTTTCACAGGCTTTTGACAAAGTTTGGCATGAAGGTCTATTTCTAAAACTTACCGCTCACTTGCCTTGTAATATGAGCAACCTACTGAAAAGCTACATAATTGGACGAAAATTTGCTGTCGTTGAAGGAGACTTCGTAAGTGTATCCAAACCAATTTCCTCAGGTGTACCACAAGGTAGCATTCTTGGACCAGTTTTATATTTGGTATATACCTGCGATATGCCTGTAAGTGAAACTGTCCACACTTCTACGTTTGCTGATGATACAGCGTGTCTAAGTTCGCACGAAAACTCCTATCAAGCCTCAATAAATCTTCAGCAACATATAACTCAGTTGGAGTTGTGGTTAAAATTATGGAGAATTAAAGTAAACGTTCAAAAGTGCATTCATGTGACTTTCACCCTGCGAAGAGATAATTGTTCACCCGTTCGAATCAATAATCACATTGTTCCTCACCATAATTATGTGAGATATCTTGGTATATATCTTGATCGTCGCCTTACATGGAAACATCATATTGACTCAAAGCTAACACAAATGAAACTTAAGCTAACACAATTACACTGGCTCATTGGCAGGAACTCGAGACTTGGCCTAGATTGCAAACTTCTAATTTACAAGAGTATTCTGAAACCAATATGGTCTTATGGAATCCAACTTTGGGTCACTGCCTCAGCTTCAAACGTGGATAGAATCCAACGTATGCAAAATAAAATTTTACGGTTGATAACTTCCGCCCCATGGTACATCAGAAATTCAAACATGCATTGTGACTTAGACATACCGCTGGTGACTACAGAAATCATAAAATACGCAGGCAAATACTTGATGAAGCTCGAAGACCATCCTAATCCCCTTGCTCGCAATATCTTGGATTATAGTGGACATAGCCGATTAAAAAAGAGGGATACCGCAGCTTTAATCCTCAATGCTACAGATGACACACATTAGAAACATTTGTTTTGTTTTTTTTTTAATGTCAATTTTTTTCTTTTTTTACCCAAAAGGTTAGTTCTGACATGGTCGGGACTAATGTAACTTTTTTTAGAATTTAAGATTTTAAAACTTATTGTTAGTTCTTTTTATAGAAGATACAATAAATAATTTTGAGAAAAAAAAAAAAAAAAAAAAATTATTTTTTATTTTCAAATTCAATAATTGCTCTTCCATCTTTTTAAATTTCTATGCTCACACTTTCTTTATTACTTTTAGTTAAAATCCTTTTTTATTATATTTTCTATATTTTAATGTCGTAATGTAAATGAAAAGAATAAAATAATTTCACAACAATTCATTTCTTCTATTATTAAGTTGGTATTTACATATTCTAGCTATTGCTACATTTTAATTTTTAATAATAGACTTTATCTATTATTAAAAATTAAAAAAAAATTTTCTTCAATGACTACGATTAAAATCACATTTTGTTCCAAATTTATCAACTTAACTTCTGGTGTTAAAAGTTCAACCAAGAATTGCCTTCAATGACTATAAAAAAAGCTTAGCTTATTATAAAAAAATAAAAAACTAATTTTTGCACATTTTGCTTGTCAGATAAGCGCCCATGTTTTAAAACGCAAAGCTAAAATTTTTATTAAAAATATATAAATTTTATCTTTGCGTTTTAGAAAATCAGGCCCTAGATAAATAAAAAAATATTAAATATTAAAAAAATAAATTAAAGAAAAAACAGGATCACTACTACAAACTATGATCATTCCTATTATTTCTGCGTAGTTTATAAAGCTCCTGTAACATGTTTGCTTGAAAATCGTCATTTACTGCCACTGGCTGAAGCTCTCATCAGTAGAGTTTTCTTCGGTCGTTGATGCCTCTCAATGCTTTCTATTGTCTTACCAAATTTTTGGTAAAGGCTATCTATCGAGCGTTATTTTTGACTTCTTTGGAGGAGTTGAAGTTGCTAAAAAGGAATATTCCTGAAAACTGTTTCCACTGAACAAAGCTTGCTCCAAGTTTGAGTCTATTTCTTCAACGTTATCACGAGTACTACAAAATAAAGATTGACATAAAAAAGTGAAAAATATTCAATGTAAATGCTTATACCAGCGGGGCGCGAGAGACTTTTTTAAAAACATCATAGGCTGCAGTAGTGCCCATTCCTCAATGTAGCCCATTCCACTGCCTGAAGGAGCTTCCATCCTCTTCATTTCCTTGCAGAAACGTTCGCGAAGTAATTTCCCACCTGTGTTTGCATTCCGTGAATTAATATATGTAATTCATATGAAAACCACAAACAAAATTCTCCAAGGTATTACTAAATACTTTTACTGCATTTTTCTGCTACTTCATTCCATGATCATTCTTTTAAATTGCGGTTATAATAAAACGCGTCTCTTTTGTCATATAAACACTTCTTTGTTTTTACGCTTTCTACTAAATTAAAATAAAATATTTTTTCACTTGTGTCCTCCATTGCAATTTATTAACTAATGTATCTATAAAACAATGCACATTGCAAAATCAACTGTTTCCGTACCGAATGTGCGATCAGTTTCGTACTTTGCATAAGCAATTGACATTTGACGAAACTTGATGAAAAGTTTTGTAAAGTAGATTATAGTTCACCACATATGATTAGTAGGTATTTGCACAGTTACTTAAGTTGCCTTAAGCCAATATATGCATAATATAATTGGGCCTTTATATACGATCAACGAATTCATATAATACATTGGTACACCAGAAAAAACGTCAATAGCAGACATGTATATGTACATTTTCTTATGAAATTTTTTTGCTGTGAGTTAATTTGAGAAAGAAAATTTGTTATTCTCATCTCAAAGAAACACATTCGTTTATGCGTGCATACTCGTGTGTATGAATTTTCAACGCCAAGCCGAAAACATACCTTTGCTTGAAGAGATCACATACGTTAATGCATACGAACAAACATACATGTTCATAGACATTTCATTTCAGAAAATTCTTTACTGCTTTCATCAGCGTTGAAAACTCATTCTAATGATTAAAAAATTAAAAGAAGTCTTATTTTCATACAATATGTGCATTAAACGTACGTAAGATTACTGCTCGAAGATTTGTATTTTTGTTTCCCATGAATGGTTGCGTCATAATAAAACGACTAGCAAATTTAGCATGTCCATCCTATGATTATAACATTTGTACGTTATTCTCCTCACACCAAAAGAAATGGTACAATTTACACATTCTTAACAACAAATTTTTTTATGATTTTTATTGATTTTTTTTTAATATTTTTTCAAAAACTTGCGTATGTATTTAACAAACTTCAAAATATAAGTCGGATGGAGCACACAAACTTCTAAAGCCCGATTCTTTTTCATAATTTTTTGCATGAGTAAACATTTCTGAAGGATATATATAACAAAATTTGGGCCGGTTAAATTATTTCCATACGACTTATAACACAAAATATTCGTTGTGCTACGTAACCAGCAATATAACGAGTTGATTTTAATGCTATTGGCAAATCGTTGGAGTTAAAACAATCGGTATCTTCATTAAAATATTCGTCATTGTCATTGCAAATATCAGCGAGATTTATTATGAGCGTTTTATTATATACAGGCAGTTCTTTGAGCATCTTCTAAAATTGTTTGAAACTCAATGGGCCAGTTCACATTGGATTAATATTTGTTTTGCACAACTTTAGTTCTTTCCAAAACACACTATACTAATTATTTTAGCACAAAATTCTATACGTATACACATCTTTGTGTGTATTAGTGTTTTTTATTCATTTCATGTTTGTTTTTCGTTCGCTATACACCACAGTATACGCATTACAAAATAAATATGGCTGTAATAAATATGGTGTAAGTGTTTCTAATTTTATTTTATGTAAAATTATTTTTATTCTTAATCGACCTTTTTTATTTTAATTAAATAAAAAACAATTTTTTCAATTTGTTAATAATTTTTGTTATTAAAAATTAATTTTTCTTGAAGAATCTTTCCATAGGAAAGCGAAATAATGAAAAAATATGTATATCGTTAAAATTTAATTAAAAAGACGTTTAAAAGATTAACACATATTTAATTTTCTGTAAAATATAAAAATATTATAACAAAAACTTGAATTCAATAATAAATGAATGAATTCATATTCATAGTTACACTACAATAGCCAACTGAAGACTAAAAATCGCTCTGCAAAAAAAAAAACACAAGACCTGTGTTTTCATAAATGCATGTGTATTAGTTTTGTTTTCGTTGTGCGGCGTTGAAGCTGATAGAAAAATTGTTTCAACCAAAAACTACCCCCCTCACCGAAAATGCCAACAAACTGCCAGCACAACTAATCCAATGTGAACTGGCTCAATAGGTAAAAACATCGAATCGTCGCTCTTACAATTTGATGAGGCGCTGAACTGTGAGTTATTTTTAAATATAATTGCTTAGCCTGTGCCTAAATTTATATATGAAAACAAATTTTCTAACGGATCTTGATTAAAATGGATTATTAAAATGCAAAATAAATTCGAATTTTCTACAAAGAGTTCGGCTGATAGCGATAGGATAGTCCTCGTAGTTTGAACTAGCCCGTTAATTGAAAATATTTTGTTGTTGTTGTTTCATGTAGGTCATCAGCTCTTGAAGTACTTGCCTAGTTGTGCTATTAAGTATCAAACCACCCTTCAGAGGGTTGAAGTTATTGAAATGCATGCTGTTTGAACTATCAAACTAGTTGTCGAGCTTTTTTATTAATGCACAAGTTGATTTTCATAACCAGATTGGATTGCAACAGAAACAGAATTGTTAAAAGTTTGGACACGCATCTTTTCAAAATTATTGGGATTTGTGTACACTGTTGTTAATTTTGTAACTTGTGTTGCTTTTCCATACTTTAGCTCGAAAATTTTTCTTACAACATCAAAAAAATTATGAAAAAATTCTTCACTGGATCCGCCCAATATCTCGTCATATTTTTTGTTATTTTTATGTAAAGCGGCTATGAGACGACATAGCTCGGCTTGTGAGAATTTGAAGCAACGGCACCTGAAGTCTATAAAAGTTTTTTTAGAATGGAATCTACCTGAAATTTTTAACTGAATTTTGGCAGCCAATTTTTTCATAAGCCAATGAAGTAATTTGTAGCAACCTATAATAAAAACCCGTTATATGCAATACCATCCATATAAAGCTTTTACAAGGAATTGTTCATAAAAACTGCACACCTGCAAAAATTTAAAGGGCTTTTTTTTGTTTTTACACCACCTAAAGCAGGTATAACTATTTGTTGTTGTTTTCTCGTAATGTATAAAAATATTTTTAGAAATATAGGCGAATTTTTCCCACTAATAAACAAACAAGCGAGTAAACAAAAAGAAAACATTTGTTTTATTACGATCTTGTAACAATTATAACTGAATTGTCTAAAAAATTTGCAATGTAATTCCGAGCAAGCCGATATAGTTTTATTTGCACAGCAATAAAACACATATTTTTACCCTATAATAACGCAATCTATAACATCTAATCTTACGTACGTTTTATGCACATAAATTGTATGAAAACAAGACTTCTTTTAGGTTTTTAATCATTAGAATGTGTTTTCAACGCTGATAAAAGCAGTTAAGAAATTTCTGAAATAAAATGTACATTTATGTATGTATTAATGTGTATTGATTTTGATCTCTTCAAACAAGTGTGGATTTTTGACTTGGTTTTAGAAATTCATACACACACGTACGCACGCATAAACGAATGTGTTTCTTTGAAATGAGAATAACAAGTTTGCTCAGAATAATAATCTCTCTTTGAAATTTAACTCTCACAGTGGATGTAGTCGTAAATCCTTCTACAGATTTTGCACTGGCAGCACAATGTATGGAAGTGCTTTAGATTTATATTCTTTGGTACCATGCATTTGACGCAATTAAATTGTTTTTGTAGTTTTTTTTAAGTAGAGAAGTGTTTCTTGCTGTTGATGGTGTTCTTTTTTATGCTCGTTGGTAAAGACGCTTTCTTCTGTAAGAAGTAATATGTTTGTAAGGAGCACGTTGGAGTAGAGTATAGGACTGTTTCATCTAAACCAAACCCCTCGGTTGGACACTGAGCGTATTCCAAAGCAATCAGTAGAAGCTTGATTAATTTACTTCTTCAGTAGCTCTTAATTTAGTTTCTTTTTGACCAAATTTGTACTTAGAACTTCTAAAGTAAGTTCCGCTAAATCTATAAAAAGAGTTTTTATGTATGACACATACATATATGAAACACACCTCTAGTATATCTTTTACCATTAATCATAATTTTCATTTGGTGGGCCTTTAGTAGAGTCGCAATATTTCCACTTTTCTTTAAAATCGTTAGAAGCCGAGTCTCCGCGAAATCTATTTTCATCTGTTTTCTATTTGTTCATCTATTTTCATTTTCTGTTTGAACACAATGCTGTTAAATATATAAAACGATGACGACAAACAAATTAATTTATTGCCTATGGCAATATCAGCTTAAAATGCTCTTACTAAATTCCAAAAATATTTGATCGTCGCATAGTGGTTAGAGAACATCTTAAGCTTTTATCCAGTTTTAGTTTCATTATCCAGTAGAGTGGTTGTTGTGAAATATAAGGCTAAAGTTGAACTTCAGATTTGTTTTATTTGTACATAGAAATTTATGCTTTATTTTGTTCTTTTTTGTTGTTGAAAAAAATCTTATAATGAAAATTAGATTATCTTTATAAAATCAACCCAGCCTAGTTTTTCAGTCACAATAGGTTCAAGATTTGTTCATTTGCAGAACTTCGTGATATTTTTCTTGTATTATATTCTTTAAAAAATCTGTAATCCTTTTTTTCCTTGGCTTTCACTGATAAATTTCTGATTGGACATAAATGGTGCTTAATGACATCTTCCCTTTAATAAAAAAATTCGTGCAATATTGCAGATATGGGCATAGCAGGTACTTGAAAATTTAATACCCAAGCCTACTTTTTCAGTAATAATAAGTTCTAAATACATAATAAAATTGATATTTTTATACTTTATTTCCATATTCAACTCTGTGTCCCATAGCTTCGGCAAGCAAGTCCGAATTTTCCCTGGGTGTTTGGATGCATATATAGTACTGGTTTTCTTGGCATAATCACCAAACTTCTTTATATTATTTGCTTGTTCTTTGCACTCAATTACTTTAATACTTATTTTAAATGTTGTCATAAAGTATATATCAACATATATCAAGATCTAAATAAAATCTTCTTGCGGTATTGACTGATTCTTGTTTTGGTTACATACAACCCATGCTTGAGAAGTTCGTCTTTTCCATGCTTTTTATAACTTCCTTAGCTCTTTCTTGTATTATTATTTCTTACTGATCCGAAAAATCCGAAGTCCAAATTATAGCTGATTTTCCATAAGCCGTATTCTTGTATGATGTGGTGACAATAAAAATTCATATCACTACTATCCATTAATTTTGTCTGTTCTTGGTATAATTGACTTGATATTGCTTTGCATATAATAGAGCTGGTTGAAGCTTTTGTGTCAGCCTGAGAAATTTTTGCAACTATCATTAAAAACACTAATAAGCAGTGTTGAAGTTTTAGGTCGAATACTTCATTCTTAAAAGTTTCCTTTTAAATTTTATTGGTCTGCAGTATTTAGTAGACGATGGTGTATGATTTTTCAAAATCTAATTTGATTGTACTGGTTAGAGATTTTGAGTCTTCTAAGTTCTTTATTGATCGCAATGGTACAAATTACACCGAAATATCTTCACATTAATTTTTTTTAACTCACTTTCCTTAAATGATTGTAGCAACCGTTCAGATGTATAATCAAGTAGAGCTTGCAGTTCTATCTCTGTCGAAATTAGTGTGATTGTAATATATTACTTTGAAGGCGAACAGTTATTTTGGGTGCAATTATATGATAATATAATACAATGGGTAAGATGATATAATTGGTATAAATTTGAACCTTTTTCAATCGCACACAACCTGAATTAAGTATACTGCCGTTTTTTTAACTTTAAATCTAGCTATAATGCAAGAGGTTCTCATTTGAGAACTGTTTTTCGTCGTTTGGTATTGGAATGCTTTTAAGGATTTGTTTTGTTCTCACTGGGCTAAAAACTTTTTGCATGATATCCACTTTCGCAATCGGTAAAGCAAACTATCTGAATGCTTCCATTGGATTTCTTCATTTACATTCTTCAATTTTCATGTCTGAATACTGCTTTTGTTTGTGGCTTCTGAAGTCATCTGGACATAGAGTTCACTTTGTAACCAGTTGACAAAGCGCATGTAAAATTTACTTTTACTCTAGTTAACTTCTTTGTAGTGTTTGTTGAAATTTTTTACAAAAGCAGATACTTTTTTTGTAAATCAAACTGTGTTTACCTGTTATAACAAAAAAAAACCCCAACCCGTTATCGATAATAGCTCTCGAGAAATCATAATTTATAAAAATTAATTATGACAAAAAAATTTTTTAAGTTACATAAATTCTCCGTTTTTAACTAAAGTTTTTTTTTAATATATTTTCTTCCTAGTTGCGTAAAAACTTTAAGAATCTATGTATGTCACGATAAAATATAGATAATGCCCGTTGAAAAACTATTCTGAACTACTGTCCGTAGTCGTAAATAGAAATATTGACATTATAAATGTTATTTTTTAATTTATGACTGTAATTGCATATAAATTTGCCATTGTTGTCATAAGTCCACAAAAATATTTCCAACACAATTATAAATGTCATTTCAAACAGATTAACAAAATAAAACGGAACTTGAGAAAAAAGTGTTGCTCTTACAACAGTTATTGATAAACTAGTAATCGACGAGTGTGAAAATTTATATATGTAGCTATGCCTATGTCTTTGAAGTTATAGTATGACACGCTATAAGGTCCGCACCTTTAGTATAAAATTATGATTCAGCGACTGTTTCCATTTAAACGCAATTTAATTATCTTGCTTCTTCTTGATGTTATGGATGTCGGTTCTTTTGGTTTATAGGTGATGCGCATATTGATGATGGAACTGCTGTTACTATTTTCGTAGAGAAAATGGGTACTTCTACAGGAAAGCTTGGTTGTTTTTTTGTAGTTTTACTCATTTTTGCCTTGTGCCTACTTATTATTCTGGGCTGTCCTAGACTGAATACAACTATTAAGCTGCTTTCTTGGCAGTCACTGATCTTTTGGTACGCATGGCTGTTGTCTTCCGATGTTATGGTCAAAATAATTTTAAAATCTCGGTGGCTTTGGGAGGATATTTTATGAGTAAAAGTTGTTTGTATAGCACGTAGTCGTGATAAAATGGTTTTTATATCTTAGGCTATTCTACACCAATAATAGTCGAATGAAAGTACCTTTTTTCAGCGATTGGAGATGTCTCTCATATTAATACGGATTGCACTATTTGGGCATTATTGGACGTGCTTAACAATATTAGAGCTTAACAGAGAGAAACCCAGCTTCGCTCGGAAGCTATTTACTAATAATTAATATTTCATATGGAGTTAAAACAAAATTTCAGTACAAAGAAGAAACGAAATTTTTCTCAATTTATTGTTTAAATAGTTCTTAAGGTAATTCATTAAAAAATAAACAAAAAAGGTAAGCATATAGTTCAGTTTAAAACTTGATAGTAAACAATGTTTTTAGTTTTCTGTTGGGAGGGAAAATAAACAAAGCTGACGGTGTACCAACTTTCGAGCATGCAATATACAATTGTTCGTGGGAAAAACATTGTGATTCTAGGTTTAAGCGACACACTTTTAGCGTTTGTCCTTGGGATTTATTAATCATCATTGCGAATGCAAGGCGAACAGGAAATTGGATACGTTTAAACTTAAATGATAAATCACTTGATATGATAGCTATCCTTGGAACAAGCACCTCTTCTCCTACAAACTTTCTTATAATTATTATTGCTTTAATCGCGTTTGGCATCAGCGTTTTAATAACCAATCTAGTTTTTTATATCACATTTTTATAGTATAAATTTAAACACTTCTAGGAAAAAGCTATATTGAAAACAAATTTGCCAAAGGATTTGAACTTTTTATTTTTTCCATTTAATATACATATTTCAAAGTGTTGAAAAACATTCAATCTATTTACATACATTTATTGTGAATTTTAAATGAAGTAAGATTTTTTCCCCAAAATTGTGACGGTATTATCTCTAACAAATCTGGCAGCTATGTATAGTAATGAATTAAAAAAAATCTTCAAACAAAAAAATACATGTACGACTATTGACATATTAAAACAATTTTCGGTTTGGCCGAAGTTCAAGATGTTGCGTCTCTTTATTAGGTATTTTATTTCTTGCTTTTTTTTATTTGATTTACGGGTTTTTTAGCGTGTGTTAAGATGGCATAAGTATGTTTGCACGTCTACAAACTCGTATAAACAGTAAAATTAAAAGGAAAAACGTACAACTTACAACAACATAGCTTCGTCAATCCAGTTTGAAGGAACATGTCGAGTCGTGTTTACAACAACAAAAGCAAGAAGAAAATGAATAAATGAATTTTCTAAGTTTTCCGGAAAATTTTATATTTTTTTTTCATATAAACCATCTCCTGGAAATTTCGAATTGAATTAAAAAAAATCAGCCAAATCGCCCCAACTGTACCCACGCCATTTCATTACATACGTGGACCATTTAATTTTTATATATATATCGCACCTTAAATGCAAAAGGTTCATAACTCAAAACTGACTCTTTTTCCATAAATTAATTCAAAGTATACATTTCTAACTACCGTAAAAATTTCTTTCACATCACTATCTTTTTTAACTGGAAAAATTCAGTTGTGTCTATTTTTGTGTTAGTGTGTTGCTTCTGCACAATGAACTAAAGAGAATTATTTTGAGTTGCGAAAATTTTAGCACTTTAAGTTGTGACCCTTTTGTATTAAGGGTGCGATATTTAGATTATTTGAACGTTGTCTTTGAAAATTGTTATTTATAAATTTGAGGGCATTAATGATGTAGCTTATTGGGCTATTATTAAGAAACAGCTTTCATCAGGGATATTGTAATATAATTAGATCCTTATTATTGGCAGGATTGCCCTGTCGTGAAATGACAACACAACAACAAGCTTATCTCAGAATAAGTTTATTTTCCCAGAGCTCCTCAGTTAGAGCTCGTGGGCTTTTTACCTTCTTGGTTCAGCTTACAATAATTCAATAATCTTACTTTCTACTACTTATATACTAGTAATGTGCTTAACTTAGATTTGGTGTTTGAGTGGCGTCACTCAATTCTTAATCAATATACTTACATACATTAATATAAATATTACTAGGCTAGCATAAAATATTGTATAATGACGTGAAGGCAGTGAGTGTAATTATTAACAAAACTGACCCACAAATATAGAGAAACTCGAAGTCATCAAAAATACTTCCGTATGTCGTGTTCCCATTAATGTTAATGTAGAACCCAGTAACAACAATAATAAAGTACAAAAGTAAGTCAAAGTAAATTATGCTGATGATCAATAAATTGGTTACAATAAGTGATTCGATAATATTTATTAATACAAATGTATCGGCAATTAAGGTTTCTTTGTTTCTCTACTTATGCATCAATTATGCTAATTGGTTAATCACACTACACCTCCACTTTTTATAAGAATGTTCATATAACGTGAGTTCTTTGGACATTCTTTTACAATAATGTTAAATATTTATTTATATTCATTTATGATATAATTCTTTAAATGTTACTATAATTTTAATTGTAAATAATTCATTTATGATATATCTTAAGTCTATTTTTATGAACTACTTGTTCTTTGTTATTTTTCTTATCAACTATTGTCACATTATTTCTTAAATCTATTTTCTTAATTTTATATAGACCTTTATATTGATTATCTAGCTTATGACCTGAATTATTCTTAAGTAAAACTAAATCTCCTAATTCAAAATTATGATTTAATATACTCCTATCATAGTTTTGTTTTTGCTGTAACTTATTTCTATCTAACATTACTCGAGCTCTCTTAAACGCTATTTCTAATCTATATTTTGCTTCTTTGGCATAGTCTTCCATATTGTACAATGGAGAAATTTTGTTTATTTCTGTGAATTGCGAAAATGTATTGGGACTTTTTGTGAAAATTAATTCGTAAGGGCAGTAATCATGCACTGTTGATGGTGTCGTATTGAAACAATATGTGAAATATTTCAACCATTCATCCCAGTCGGTTCTATTTACTGATATATATGAACGTATATATATTTATTGAAAGTTCTATGACTTCTTTCTACTGTACCTAATGACTGATGATGGTGAGCTGTTGAAGTTAATTTTTCAATTTTTAGTAATTTACATAATTCTGTCAGTATTGAATTTTTATATTCTGTTCCCATGTTCGAAATGAACGTCTTCATCGGACCAAAGGTTAGTATAAAGTTTTCAAAAATTGCCCTGGCTATGGTTTTCGCGTTTTTATCGGGTATAGCAATAGTTACTAAGTATTTTGTTAAATCACATACCATGGTGATTGCATACTCATTTCCCCGTAGGGATTTTTGGAATGGCCCTATTGTATCTACGTATACCATGTCAAATGCCTTTGTAGGCGTTGGCGTGACTGTCAAAGGACATTTCAAGTGTCTAGTTGTTTTTGTTGTTTGACATTTGTGACAAGTTTTAACATATTTAGTAATATCTCTTGTCATGTTTTTCCAGTAGTAATACTTTTTAATTTTTTGAATTGTTCGATATATTCCACAATGTCCTCCTTCTATAGGATCATCGTGATATCGCAGCATTATATCAAGAATTGCCTTGGCATTCTTATTATGAATTTGGGTCACCTTATTTAGTAGCGCTACTTTTATATTATGTAATTTCTTATTGCCCATATCTTTAAAATCATTTATTGTGATAAATTCAAAAATTTTCTCACTAGGTGCCACTTGTAATTTTTCAATTTTATGTTTATTGGCCACTTCTTCGAGCCTTGGGAAAATTTGTTCTAAATCAAAGTTCCCATTAATAAACAGATCATCTATTTCTATGTTTGCCATTATAGATTTTCCTCGTTTAATATAACAACGAATTGGATTAATCTTTAATTTATTAAATTTTCTGACATCAGAATTATTAATTGGTATATATATTTTGGGCTTTTTATCATTATTATCCTTATTATTTTTCGAATGCTGTTTAATTGTTGTATTACTGTTTGCTTTACGCCTTTGAGTCGAAGCTCTGGTTGTTACTTTCAAAATCGAATTCGATTTTGAATTAATCTCCTTTAAGTCTGCTATCGTTATTCTAGATAGTGCGTCGGCGATATAATTGTCTTTTCCCCTAAGATATTCTACCGTAAAGTCATATTCCTCTAGATCAAGTCTCATTCTTGTCAATTTGGAGCTAGGATTTTTAAATGAAAACAGGTATGATAGCGGTCTGTGATCAGTGCGGACAAGAAAATGTTTCCCATATACGTATGGTCTAAAGTGTGTTATGGCCCAATGTATGGCCGTTAATTCTTGTTCAATTGTGGATTTGTTACTTTCACCTTTGGTGAAAGATTTTGAAGCATAGGCTATTGGCATTTGTTTACCTTCATATTCTTGAGTTAACACTGCTCCACAGGCATGTTTACTTGCATTGGTTGTTATGCAAAATTCTCGCGAGAAATCTGGATACTGTAGTAATGTTGGCCGCATTAATGCTTGTTCCAAATACCTGAAAGAATGGTCGCAATCTTTAATCCACTCGAATTGGACACCTTTCCTAGACAGTTTTGTAAGATGTCTGGAATATTCCGAGAAATTTTTAATAAATCTTCGGTAATAGTTACAGAATGCAACGAATCTTTTCGCACTATCCGCGTCTTTTGGCACTGGATAGTTTTGGATCACCGAATATTTACTGTCGTCAGACCGGGGACTGTACATTTATGACCAAGATAAGTGACCTCAGTTCCGAAAAATGAACACTTTTCGGGGTGTAGCTTCAGGTTATATTTCTGACATAACTCAAAAACATCCTGTAAGTTTGCAAGCATGTGTTTTTCTGAGCATCCCAACACTACCAAATCGTCCATATACAGAAAAGCCTGGTTTGGCTTTAAGCCACTGAAAGCAAGTGTCATCATTCTTTGAAAAGAATTTGGTGCTATTTTTAAACCGTATGGCAATAAAGTAAACCTATATGAGCCATTGTTTGTTGAGAATGACGTTAAGTCTCGTGAGTCTTTTTCTAAATTTATCTGGTGAAAACCAGACATTAAGTCAAGACATGAAAAGTATTTGGCTCTACCCAATTGGTCTAGAATATCATCTATTCTAGGCAATGGAAATTTATCCGCTATCAATTTTTTATTGATTTGTCTGTAATTAATCACAAGTCTCCATCTTTTATCTTTCGTATTGGGGAGTCACTTTTTTGGTACCAGTAGAACTGGACTATTGTATTCTGATTGCGATGGTTCTATTATTTTATCTTTTATTAATTTATCAACATGTTTATCTATATCCTTTTTTGTGTGTATGGTGTTCTGTAGTTTTTAATATATACTGGGTCATTATCTTTAACCCTCAACCTTTGTGTATAGAAGTTATTACTCGTAATGGCTTCATTTTCTAAACCAAAAATATCTGTATAATTTGAACATAATTTAGTTAGCGTGTTTGTGAATGGTGCTGGAAAATTTTTACGTAAAATTCTTAATATTTCCGGCTTTCTATTTTTGTTAACATTTTTTGCCTTACATTTAAGTATATTGTAATCACAGATGTTTTCGGTTTTGATTTTGCTTCGCTTAATTACTGCAATTGTGTCATTAGTATTTAAAATACGAACAAATGCTCTATTATTTGCTACCAATGTGTTTGCAATAAAAACACCTTTTATAATTTCCTGGTTTGGAACCAAAAGTTCTTTATTGGATCTAGGTACGTTTATTTCGCGTATAACTTCAGATCTCGGTGGTACAATCAACTCAGAGCAGTTATTCGTGATGGGTATTTTGATGGTGTATCCATTGGATGGTCGTAGGACAAGGTGATCATAATCATTATTGAAGTTCAGAATGCAATTGAATTCCCGCAAGAAGCCCATACCGATTATTCCGTCACAAGGTACAGGAAAATCAGCATGTACCACTTGAAAATTATGGCCAATAGAAAAGCCTTCGAGTTGTATGTCTAACAATGCACTTCCCATTGACCTGATGCTACCTTGTCCTATTCCACTTAGTGTTGTTGTGTTATTAATGTTAATTTGTTTGCGACTCAATTGACTTGCTTTTATAATTGAAATATCTGCGCCAGTATCTACGAGCAATGTAATTAAGTTAGTGTTGTTATTAATTTGTACTTCAATGAATGGTCCGAAATTGAGGTTAAGGTTGTATAAGTAATGACTTGTATTTATCTTAGGGGAACCTAACGGTTTTCCGGAGTTTCATTAAGTGTTCTTATGTTCCGTCTGTTGTTATTTCTCATGTTTACATTTCGATCGTTGCCTCGGAAGTTATTGCTATTATTATTTTCACGGAAATGATTTCCCCGAAGTCCATTTTCCCGAAACTTATTTCCCCGGGAAGAGTATCTACCTCTAAATTGGCTGTTGGAGCTCCGAAATCTATTGAAATTCCCTTTGTTGCCATAAAAGAGGACAGTATTATGTTGACCAGTTGCCTCGGTGCAACCGTTGACGAATTTACTGATGGCATCATTCATTGTTGTGAAACTTCCTGCCTCCATGATAAGTTTTACCTTATCGATTGTGCAGCTTTTGGTCATAGCTTTAATCGCGACTTGAGTAGAATACTTTGCAGCTAATTCAAATGGTAGTCCATCGGAAATGTATGCACTTTCCAACGACTTTGTTAATCCCTCAATTTCACTGCAATAGTTGCTAGCAGTTTTATTATTCTGCCTTATGTTTAGAATTTTTGCCGACAATACCTCTACTGATTCTCCCTTGACGCTACTCTTAAGTTTGGTTTGAATATCTGCAATAGTAGATTCCTCCCCTAGTAAGTTCCTAGCAGTACCCTTTAATTTTGTCTTTATTAATGAAACCGCAACAGATTCATGGTTTCCTTTTATCGTGTCAACAATTGACAACGAAGACAAGAATGTACGCAAATTTTCAGGTTTTCCGTCAAATTCCGTGATCAGCCTTGAGGCTGTGTTCAAAAAATCGACCACTGTTTGCGCCATTATTGTTTCGTTGCTTGGGTATGTTGTTCTATAGGTCGCTTCTTGATGTATTGACTGTGGCAATTCCACCCTAATTGACTTATTTTCTGCCAATTTGATGACCCTAATCTTCAAGTAAAAAAAAAATGCATCAGCCGCACTTTTATGGGCTGGTATTAATCTTCCGTAATACACGTTCAACAGAACCCTTACCTCTTCTAAGTATTTTAAAAGGTTTTGAAAATGAGTTCTTAGGGTTTCATCCCTAATTGGTCTGTCGATATTTAAACATTTGTATGGGCGCTCGAAATTTTCTTTTATTAGTCTTGCCTTATTAATTATATCTTGCCAACTCATTAAAAAATTGTTCACTTTTGATACCTAATTTAAATTGTTCTTATAGTGTAACGCTTCCGCAGTGATCTTTTGTGTAGAATATATATTTTCAACAGTAAATTGACTGCATTTATTATTGCTATTATCAGCCCTAAAATCCATAATGAATTAAGGTGCGACGTGTGGTCTACAATCTCAACGTTATTTACTACATTAGCGTTCGGATTTTCAATCTTAGAACTTTTTCCTCCCATCGTTATTATTATTTTTAATTTTTTTATTTTTCCTTTTCTAACTTTTTAAACCATCTAATCAATAATATTGTTTCTATTTCTACTGTGGGTTTTTCCACTATGTCAATTTCTGTGGGAGTTCCGGTAATACCTATAAGTTTCCATAAATCTGCTAATGATTCTATCCGAGCCTTCATTGATAAAGTTTCCCTTTGTTTCTGACTAAAATTAATAGGGTTTTTCCTTCTGTCCATTTTTATTTAACTTAATTTAATATTTCAATTTTAACTTAATTACTTAGTACATATTTTAATTATTCTTATATTATAATATTATTTTGTAGTTGCAGCCTTTCTCTGTGCTCTGAGGCTATCCAGGATGCTATCAATCTGGTCAATCCTCAGCCAGATTTTTGATGCCTGCTCCCAGGTGGGTGTTGGATTACCCTTTATTTCCCTCAAGAGGACAGCCTTCTCCCTCTTGAATTTAGCAGTTAGGCCACCTCTTCTTTTAGGCTTTTTTACCACCTTTATTTGAGGGAAATACTCCGGTTTGGAGCGTTGTTGCCTTCTCCTATACTCCTCTATTGTAATGGCCTTTGGCCCCTCAGTTGTCATTAGATTTTGTTTTCACTTAATTATTTTTTTTTTATTGTTTAAAAAAAATTTTGCCTCGAGCGGTTAACGCTTACAGGCCCTAAGCGTGCATGTATTATTGCACTGCCAAAAAAATAATTTCCCTTTTTTTTCTATTTTGCTTTGGTTTTTTTTCTATTTGCTCTGTCCTTCACTTCTGCCGTCTATCATTTGGGAAGGGGAAGCCCGTATTTTCCAAAGTACCCTCTGTCGGCTATCATTAGGGAATGGGAATGAACGTCTTTTCCAAATTACTTTTTGCCTTTTGGCCAGGCGGATATTCTTTTCCAAATTACGTCTTTTCCAAATTACTTTTTGCCTTTTGGCCAGGCGGATCTTCTTTTCCAAATTACGTCTTTGCCTCCTTAGGTGCTTATTATTTTTGCACTCTAAGGATCTGGCAGGATCGCCATGTAATATAATTAGATCCTTATTATTGGCAGGATTGCCCTGTCGTGAAATGACAACACAACAACAAGCTTATCTCAGAATAAGTTTATTTTCCCAGAGCTCCTCAGTTACAATAATTCAGCTTACAATAATTCAATAATCTTACTTTCTACTACTTATATACTAGTAATGTGCTTAACTTAGATTTGGTGTTTGAGTGGCGTCACTCAATTCTTAATCAATATACTTACATACATTAATATAAATATTACTAGGCTAGCATAAAATATTGTATAATGACGTGAAGGCAGTGAGTGTAATTATTAACAAAACTGACCCACAAATATAGAGAAACTCGAAGTCATCAAAAATACTTCCGTATGTCGTGTTCCCATTAATGTTAATGTAGAACCCAGTAACAACAATAATAAAGTACAAAAGTAAGTCAAAGTAAATTATGCTGATGATCAATAAATTGGCTACAATAAGTGATTCGATAATATTTATTAATACAAATGTATCGGCAATTAAGGTCTCTTTGTTTCTCTACTTATGCGTCAATTATGTTAATTGGTTAATCACACTACAATATTTTAAATTGTTTTTGATTGAGTACTAGATACATTTTTTCAAATTTTTTGTAGCTTTTTCTCATCTTTTGTTTTTAATTTTTATTCATACAACACGAATTTATAACAATTTTTGAATAAATAAAAAAATATTCAGCACTTCAGACAAAATTGCTAATGGCGTTAGGTATATCCCTCATTTCTTTCACTGATCAGTTGTAAACTCCATTAATAACCGTAATATCCATTTGTGAATTTCCGGTTCCACATTATTGGTGTACTTCGCCTGATTATATATGAAGCTATCGGCCGCTTTGATATCAGGTTCATTGTTGTTTGTCATATTTTCCTGCAGGTCTTTGTATTCTTCTAGTTGGCTTGATTAATTAACGAAGTGGAACTAAATATAATAAATATGCTTATGTGCGGTAGAAATAAGTGAAAAAAAAACAACGAAGAGGATACACAAAAGAATAGCAGTAAATTTTCAAAGGAAAAATAAAGAAACAAGCGCAGTTTAGTGGTCGGTGACGGGCTCTTATGGCTCTTTTTTGGTGTATATTTAGTACCTTTTTCTTTTCTGGTGCAAGCGGAATTCATTGCATTATAGGACGATTCAGAATCGACTTCTACAACATGCGCGGCCTAAGGTCGTATTTTTTCTCTGTTTATGCTCACATTTGTCTCCATCGGCCGTATATTTTAACCTTATGTGAAACTCAGCTGTCTAAAACCGCTGATCTACAGGGTTTTCACTTCCTGGGTATCATCTATTATCGCTTTTTAATTTCCATTGGGGCCTTGCACTATATAAACGCAATGAAGTTGTGTACCAGTGCCAGCAATTACTATGGTCATATCTGAATTCAGCCGTCTCTGGGTTAAATTCAGAATCAGGTTACACTTCTTGCACTACGGGTTTCTCTATAGAGGGCCCATATGTTGTGTTATTTGCCGCGCACAATCACCTTGCGCAAGTAGTGAATGAGCCAACACACATTCCTTGTGTTGAAGGGCACCAAAGTAATACACTCGACCCTTTTCTAACTTCAGATTCCCAAAAGCATGAGGTAAGTGCTTGTGCATCTCTAGGCAACTTCTATCACTGTACTTCTATCACTGTACCAAACGTTTAAAATATATTTATGAGAAGGGTCGTTGGGCTGAGCTTAAAGTTTTTAGCAATTTAATTTGAAACTATGTTTCTTGGACAATAATGATTGATGCCATGGCGGAAATGGTTATAAACATCATTTTGTTTGGAATGAAAACTTTTATTGCATCAAAAAAAATTTTGGTTAAATCAGACGTGCAAAAAAACAGTCAGAAAAAGAAAGGAAGCATTCTGTATATGGCGTAGAAATAAAAAACGCAGATACTGATTCGCTACGCAAAAGGGCGAAATCTTCGTGTGCCATTAGTTGCAGATCTTGAGGGTATTATTTAAAAATTGTTTTAATGGAACGCACCTCCCATATGAGGGGAGCATGGCGGATTAAATTTCCAAATCGTTGTGGTACTGGTAAAGGTCATTATAAATTCATTCTTGTCGACTTATGTCAGTGCTTGACGAAGTTCACGTTCTGCTCCAATAAAGTTTGTACCATTATCACTGAAAAATTCACGTGGAATGCCTCTTCTTGCCATAAAATTACGGATGGCCAATATGCATGAAGCAGTAGTAAGTGAGTGCGCCACTTCTATATGCACAGCTATTATTGTCAAGCATGTAAAAAGAATACCGGCAATATTATAGGTTGTTTTTGCTCCTGAAAGATGTCTGCGTCGTTTAATCTACTGTCTGCTCTCAAAATGTTATTTTTATCTAAAAATTGAGACCTTTTGTAAATTTCACTTGATTTCGGAATGAGTTTTTTACTTCTGAAGCAAGAAATTTCCGTACTCTATTGTTCATTTTGTGCCTGTTGACATAAATAGCACTCTGCCTTTACTAACTCTTCCTGAGAAAACTCGCTCTTTTCATGATTTTTGGTTAAGCAGTTTTTTATAAAACGAAACACAAAGGCTGTGGTACGTAAGATGCGACTCCATTTAGAAAAGCGGTTTTGCAGTATTAGGGGTCTGACGCAGAAATTTTAATATGAGTTATTTCCTCCAAAGTTGTTTCTAAAATATCGTGTACTACCGGTCAATCGATGTCCTTTGATAAAGAAATTCAAGACATGAGAACGACCTTTTAGATTCACGAACTTCAGGAACTCGGGCCCACTTAGTAGCCTCGTCTGCTACGTTTTGTTTTGAAGTTATCCATCGCCACTCACTAATAGATGACAATCCTAGAATCTCCGAGACTCAAAAAGCCACGAACTGATTATATTTACGATGGTCAGAGTTGATCCAGCTTAAAACAGTTTTGGAAGTTGATCAGAAAAATTTGTTCGAAACTTTGATTTTGTGTTTTGTGCAAATAAATTTTGCAAACTTTGCTCCAATTAACGCTGCCATGAGTTCCAAGCACGGTATAGATGTTATTTTTAATGGCGCAACTCGGGTTTTGGAGCCAATAATGAAACAAGTTATTGTTTCATTCTTAGCCATGCGAAAATAAGATACAGCGGCATAACCATCCTTGCTTGCATCAACAAATGTATGTAACTGGACCTCAACTTTATCGTAAGTTGCCATTGCTTTTAGATAGCATCGTGGAATTTTAATTTTTTCAATATTTGGCAGAAAGTTAATCCATAGGGCCCATTTGCTCATTAATTCGGGGGGAGTTTCCTTATCCCAGTCTACTTTTCGCCACCATACTTCTTGCAGTAAAATTTTTACGTACATAATAATGTTGCCAATTAAACCCAGTGGATCATAAATCGACATTATTAATCGAAGCATCTCTCGTTTGGTTGGCTTTACTTTTCCAGAAAATATTTCGGTTTTGATAAATCTTTCAGAAATTTTAAAAGTAATAACATCTTCTTGAAGTTCCAAAAAAACTCCTAGAACTTTTTCGATTCGATTCTCTCCAATGAGATTTAAACACTTCGTAGTACCAATGTTTTCCTCTGAGATGGCATTCAAAATATCTTTGTTGTTAGAATTCCAATTTCTAATATTAAAGCCACCTTGACGATAAATAAATTTAACGTCTTTAATTAAATTAATAGCCTCTTGAGAAGTGTCGACTGAGTACAATAAATCGTCTACATAATGGTTCTCTTTAATAACTTCTGCAGCTTTAGGAAATTGATTTTCAAATTTTTCAGCATTTAGATTTTTAACGTATTGAGAAATGCTTGGGGTACATGTAGCCTCGAATTATGTCCATAACGTATACTTCAGGTTCCTTACTTTGATCGCAATTACACCATAAAAAGCGTTGCGCATTTCTGTCCTCTGGACGTATAAAAACTAGGTGGAACATTTCTTCAATATCTCCACATATGGCAACAGCGCTTTTACGAAATGAAAATAAAACAGCAGGAAGCGATGCTAGCAGATCTGGGTCTTTTAATAGGAATGAGTTTAAAGATAAACCATTTGTTATTGCTGCTGCATCCCAAACGACGCGCGACCTCCCTGGTTTATTTTTATTAAAAACAGAAAAAATAGGTAAATACCAAATTTTACCAACAATATTAATTTCATCTGTGTTTAATTTGCGGATATAACCTTTTAAAGTAACTTTCAATTGTTGGTTTAAAAACCTCCTGAAGCTGTATATTTTTCATTAATTTACGTTCAAGACAAAGCACTCGTTTCATTGGCATAGAAAAACTATCTGGTAGATTCATAATATAAAATTTCCACAACAGAGAAGTTTCATAATGACCATTTGCCTTTTGGCGTGTATGCTTTTTTAAAAGATTAAGAGCCCTTTTATCATCTTTACTAACAATTGGGTCTTGAAAAGATATTCCTAAGCTGTCAAGGGAATAAAAATTTTTGACCATTTCTTCCAGATTGACATCGACTTCACAGTCGCATTTATGAAAATTTAAAAAATTATCTGATTTATTTTTATCATCAACTGCACCGTAAATTAACCACCCTATTTTTGTACAGACTGGGTTATGGTGAGCACCCTGTCTTGTTTTGGTTGAGATTCCCAAGTTACAGTTGTTAAGACCAAGTAAAATTTTTGGTACAGCATTTTGATAACTTTTAACAGGCAAATTGCGCAAATGTGGGAATTAATTTGCCAAACGTTCATGATTTAATTACTATGTAGGTAGTTTTAAGGATGCCAGTTTAGTTAGTTTTTTTGTTTTGGCCGGAAATTTTAATTTTTATCTTTTGCGAATTATTTTCCAATCTTTCTATTCCTCGAGTCCATTTTAAGCACAATGGCTGATTAATCCACGAACTCCCAGTTCATCAACTAAGCTTTTGTCTATTAGGCTTATAGATGATCCTTCATCTTTTATCACCGTAAATTGTAATAGGCAATATTTTAAACATAATTTGCATTGAATTGCTCGTATGTTCATTAATAACCGCAGAGTTGTCAGTATTTTGGTTGCTGTTTTTATCATTGTTGTGCAAACCTTTATTAGCATTACTATGCAAAGAAGAATGGTGATAATATTCATCTACACCACACTGCACTTTCTTTTTGCATTCGCGACTATGCTTAAATAAACATGTTTTACATAGTTTATATTATTTTATTATGTTCCACTTTTCACTACGATTAAGACATATAAATTTTTTACACTTTGCTATAGTGGTACACTTGTTGTCGTTACAAACGTAACATTTGCGATTGTCAGTGTGTGTATTTATATATGAACCTTTATTATTATTGCTGTTTGTTTTCTCCCTTTTAATTTTCTTATTTGCACAGTCAATTGTTATACTACTAGCTGTTATACCTAGGTTAAAAAGCCATTTATCGAATTCATAAAGATTTGTTTTTTTGTTTTGATTTAACAGTTGAGTTTTTGCATTGCCCATTGCATTTGATATAAGGGGGTATCTTTTGTATTAACTCCTGAAGAAGTGATGAGTTATTTAATTCATCGCCTAAATTAGCAGCAATTATAGCTGATAGCAAGCCGGGAACATTTATGGCCAAAGAGGTAAAAGTTTTTAAATTATTTTCATCAACATTAACACCGAATTTTATTCTGTCTTTTACAGAATTTATGATTTTTTTCTGGTTGACCAAATAACATGTAGAGCATTTGCATGATGCCAGGTACATTAGATGGATGCACTAACATATGCTGAACACTGCGGTATGCATCTCCTTTAAGAGCCTTGCTAATACGTAGAAGATTTTCAGCATTGGAGAACGCACAGGCCGCAGTTGACCACTCTTAGGTAGAGTAAAATATTGGCCATTCATCGGGTCGGCCAGAAAATATTGGGAGCTCTTTTGGAAGTAACTGCCGAGAACTAAAGTGGCTTTGGTTTAAAGCAATTGGGTGCTGAAATTGAAGTGATGGTTGTGGTGTGGTATTAATAAAACTATAATTTTGTGGCTGTGAAATAAATTCTTGTCGAAGTGATTTAAATAAAACTTGTAGATTATTATTATTTTTATTATTATTTTTTAAACGAATTAAAGGTTGGTCCGTTTTGGCCAGTAGTCGCAGTAGTGAATTTCGGAAGGAGGGAGGATTTATAGAAGCGAAACCGACCGGTTGTTGTATAAAACTTGTCGAATTTGTTGTTATTACTTTTGCTTCGCTAAAAATCGCTGTACAGTGCTTAACACTTCCAGAAGAATTATTTGGTATTGAAGTGGAACAATCAGTTCGCCCCAGCAAAGGCATATTTTGCATTGTGCTGTTAAGAGGTTCAATAGACTTCTGCATATCACCAGTGTCAGTTGTGTCGGACACGTGGTTGATTATTTATCTGTAAGTTGCTAGTGTGTTGTTGACAGCACTTTCTGCAAGTGAGGCAGTATGTTAAGATTGAGAGTAGAGTTACTAACAACATTAGTGATTGTGGCCAAAGTATTATCAGATCGAGATTTAGCGGAGGAGGTATCATTGAGACCTTCAGCTTCTTCATTAAATTACCGCTCTTCTTCTAGCCTTTGCAGTTGTAACTCAAATAATCAAGACTGCGACTGGCATTGTGTGCAAATTTGGTTTTGAGGATCCGTTGACATTGAAAAAGACATTTGTACTTACTGCGAGATTGGCAAATTAAGCAGATCTAGAAACTTCTTGTTTGATGAACTGTTGTTTTTGGAAACAGTGAATTCCACACAGCCTAGCAGGCTAAGGCGGTTGAGGTACTTCTTTGGATGAACTGTTGTTTTTGGAAACATTGAATTCCACACAGACTGGCAGGCTAAGGCGCTTGAGGTACTACTTGTTTGGTGAAGGCGTCAAATGCATTTAAAAATGGAATTTATTATGCAGATGTAGCAAAAAAAAATTCATTCATTCACAAAAATAATTTTAAAATGTTAAAAGACGTGCGTCGGTAATAGTGGTTCACTTACATTTTGAATAAAAGAAAAATAAAACAATTTCGCTGCGTTTAATTTAGTTTAATATAATACTTTTCTTTAATTAAAATTATTTTTGGTATGAACCACGAGAATTATATTATAATTTGATGACCAGTCACGAGTACCACGCAAAATAACCTGTGGTGGTTTGTTCTAGAATCTATTTTTCCAAAAACAGTTATATATAAAACGCGAGATAATTTTTTCTAGAACATATAAATATAGCATATGTATGATTATATAAAGTAATAGAATAAATACATAAGTGTTATGATTCAGCGGTTTTGTCAGTGGCGATAACAGGTGTTGTTATATTTTTATATCGTTCGCCTTAATTCATTACATTATTTACATTACGTTATTCATAATCTACATAATCGCTGTTGCAGAGAAACTTAAGCAAAATATATTGAATAGATTTCACAAATTTTTTTATTAGAACTACCTTTTTGCAAAAAGATTGTAGAATAATTCTTTATTATTGTTTGTGCAATCTATTACCTTCCTTTGTATCTCGAACGACTGTTCCATTTATATGTTGATACGACTTGGCTTTTTACTTTCAAAAATACCTAGAAAACTTCGACAATTTTAGCGGTAGTAAAATTTGACTTGCTTTGCTTAAACCAACCGTGAAATATATCTTTTGCTATTTATGACTTTATTTCTCAAAATCATTAAAACCTTTTCTATTTTGAGTGATTGTTGTTTTACCAAAAATCATCACCAAGGATGATGCCTGCGCTCAACTGTGAATTTTCGCATCAAATAGAATTAAGCTACAGACCTAGAAAAATCTGATACGGAAACTACTAAATCAAGCATCAGAAATCGAAAAATTTAAATTTTTAGATATTTGTCAATAAAATGAACATGAAAACTTTTGAAAATAACTAAGGTAAAAGTTTCTAATCTGCTGTTGAATAATTTCATTCATGTTCCACAGCCCAACAGGCTCAGTATTCTTGAACACTATTCATTTCATAAATAGATGCGTTTGTTATCAATGGGAAGCAAAATAAAGAATTAATTGTTGAGTTATGTCAAATGAAAGTGTGAATTTGTAATTTGTTAAAAGGTGTTATATAGTAAAATGCCAAAGACTTCCTTTTTTATTTATACTGATAAATGTATTTCTGAACAACCAGGGATGAGCATGCCAATTTTATAAACTTTTCGTTACGACTGCAACTGTAAAAGAGAAGTGTAAACCAACAACAAAACATAATTTGATGAAAATTTTTCTTTTTACTTTATTTTCACAAAATTTTTATACAATTTAAGTTTAAAACATACAACATTATATCGATTTAATCTGTGCTACAGTTCTTCTCGCTTTTTTACAAATTTTTCTGTAAAAGAAATTTCATATGACATCATAAATTAAATTTTACAAATTGAAAAAATATACATTTTTTAATAAAGCTAGAGGATTCAATGAATGAAAGGTAAAAAATGTCAAATGTCAATCTGTATGTAAGTTAATTGCAAAGTTTGATATGAAAAAGAAATAAATTCCATACTTATGTGTGTACAAACTGTGGTTTTACCTAGCAAACTATTTTGTAAAATAATAGTTTAATATTTTCGTTGTGAAATTAAAAGTCAAATATTTCATTAAAAAATATTTATTATTAAGACAATATTTCGGAAAAAATGTTTAGTTATCTTAATAATTTGAAAGTTGCTTCATTCGCTCAGATTTAGAAAAAAATTGTTATGTAAGAGGAAACTGAATAATTTGCTTGAGAGTTTTCCATACATTTCGGAAATTTATTCGAATGATCTAACGTAGATCATATTAATACAATGCCAGCCAATACGCTTGATGCTATATCTCTATATATGTAGCGTGTCCGGCAATAATAAAGGAAAAAATCAATTTCTTTCAATCTAATGCAATTATAATGTTGTCTAGATATCTTATATCGAGCAGGTGATGACTATCAGTCAGAAATTAGGATGTTGGATGCTGATAAAACTGAATGATCTGATGTTGAAAGGCTTATTTTTAAAATACCAAATAGAAAAAAAAGCTCGCACGAGGCCATTGCCAGGTTGTCAATTCATTACAGAGTCTTCCTAAAATTGAAAAATGCCAAATTTAGCTGAAAATACTAAGAGTAAAAAAATGTTACTGAATCGTGATATCCCTTATAGAAATAAAACAATTAAAAAATTTTATTTTAGCTTGTTTTTTTTAAGAGAAGTAGCTCTTCAGGCAACAATGCCTCTTTAGTCAAGTACCGTGCTACATTCTTCTATGAAAGGGATAGAAAAGAGATGCGATAGGTGGTGAAAGTATAAGCATAGTTACGGTAATTAACTGTCGTATAAGACTATGACTTCACCACTGAGCAGCCCCACCGACAGTCAATTTTTATTTGTAGTGAAAAAACCAAGGTCTTTGTTGGGAATCGAACCCATAAACCCTAGTCATGTAAGCTAGCACACTACCTACTAGCCTACAGGGCCATCGGATGAAACACGGAAAGGTACTGTTAAGGCTATTTAACTATTCCAAAGCGCTGATTTATGATAGCCTCTGTTCTATATTTTTGACAACATTAGACATTTATTAAATTTACTAAAATTACCGAAAGCCTCGTCATCAGCTTTAAGGAGCATGATTGATACTGTTTCGGCTATCTACAATTCACTTTTATTAATTTGTGATGACAAAAAATCAAAAAACGCTATAGTTATTTACTTGGTTATGATGAAAGATGATTTAGCCGTTGGATCACAATGGGAAGAGCAATTTAATTATGATAACGATATAACCATATATCAGCTGAAGAAGCCTACCCTATGCATTTTCACAGGTCAGTTGAGAATTATATATTAAACTGTCATATCGGTTCATTAAAGATTTAATTTTGTTAAAAGTGTTCCTACTTATAAAGATTGCTTAAAAAAAGGTTACACAGCAGCAAAAAGCAATGCATCGAAATGCCGCGTATTCAAACTTTCACATCACGCACTCGCATCAGGGTGATACTAATGAGCAAAATTTATATGGAATCATTTCTAGTTCAGGCCAGCATCTGCTGATATTTAAAAAGGAATGGTATTATCTTGGCCATTGGGTTCGGTAAAAAAAAGTCAGGACAGTATTTTTTCGTACGGACCAGCCTTCAAAGGATGATCCCCACTCATGGCTTAAATGAAAACTTAGGAAGGATTCAAAAATCAAAAAAAATATACCACAATTTTATGAAAGTGTACAATGATTTAGAGCACATACCTATGACATTGTGGTACTGTGGACGTACGCGCTAGAAGAGTAAACAAATTAATTAACAAACATACGGAAATGTTAGTATACTTTACGAAGAAATTTACAAAAATAAAATATAAACAAAAAAACAAATAATTAAATTTGTAGAGTGAAGTGCTTATAATTAGATGAGTTCTTCAAATTCTCCTATGAAAGATAAAAAATGTAGTGTGAACAACAGAAATGCACATATTGTGATGACTGAGGAAAACAATAACAACAAAAATTATTTGACTGCAACACCAATGCTTCGCAATACAAGCCTTTTCAATGCAAATCTAAGTTCCAGTGAACCAAATTTAAATAGGGGTATAGAACTAATTTAAATAAAAAACCACGAACAAAACAACGGTAGATAAAAAAAATAGTGAGAATGTAACAACAGAAAAACAATCAAATCAGTAAAAATAACAACGCGGGTAGTGTGATTTCTTTACCAATGCAAGATTTACCAACAAATTTTTCTAAGAAAGTAAATAATAGTGAAAAAATTTTAAAGGGAATGGATCGTTACATTACTATAACGAAACAAACCTAGTCCTAGAAAATCAAATCTAGAGCCAAAACAAATTAAAAATTCTACCGGAACGCAAAGTCGTTTTGCAGTTCTTGATACAGTGGATAATGAAGCAGTATCAACAGTGAAAAACTACAGTGAAAAGCCACCATTACTTTATCTTTGCGAGGCTACTACCAGCACTTTGGTCACAAATTTGACAAAAGTAATAGATAAGGAAAATTTTTATGTTGTTTCCTTACGCAAGGGAAATGATCTTGAAACAAAAATACAAGTCACTAAGAGACCAACTACAGAACTGTTGTTAATTGTTTTGATGCTGAAAAAAGAAATTATTACACCTCTTAGTTAAAGAGCGCAAAAGGGTTGACTGTTGTTATAAAAGGCATTGATAGTCCTGTACCAACTGATGAAATAAAGAAGGCTTTAGAGTCCGAGGGTCATGAGGTGAAGTTTATTTACAACATTCTAAGTAGAAACAAAATTCCACAACCCTTTTTTATAGTCGAAGTTGCATTCAATACCTCGCAATTAAAAGGCGAAAATGACGCGCACTCTATATACGGTTTGAGGTGTCTTCTCAACAGAAGAGTAACCGTGGAAGAACCTATTAAACATAAGGGTCCCCCACAGTGCCTAAATTGTCAGGAATTTGAACACACTAAAACCTATTGTAATTTACCATCAGTATGCGTACGATGTGGGGATATCTATAAAAGTTCTGGGTCCCCTTATCCCGTAAATGAACCAAGCCTAAGAAAATGTAGCAACTGTGGCCAAAAGCATGCTGTGAACTACCATGGTTGCGAAGTGTTTCGAGAAAGCAATGGTGAAAAGACCAGTACAAACTCTATACCAAGCTGCCCATTTTCCAATATTTCCTAAATCTGTTACTCTAACTACATTAGATAAAGAAACTTTATCACAAAATAAGCAAACTCACGCAAATAATGGTAAATCGATTTCATATGCTCAGGCGCTAAAAGAAGGAAATCCAGTGCCCAAAAATTAATTGAAACCATGAACAGCTTTATAACCAACATGCAGAATATGATGCAACAGTTAATGCAAAACTAAAGCATGTTCGCATGTTGATGCAAATGCTCCTAAATAAAAAATGAATTTGTTGAATATATGTTTCTGGAATGCAAACGGCTAATGCCAACATAAAAATGAAGTTCAACATTTTCTTCACTCGCAGCATATTCATGTACTGCTGGTGTCGGAAACTCTTTTACGCAAAAAAATAGTTTTAAAATTAATGGTTACTTTACATATGATACCAAACATCCAAATGGTAGAGATTGCGGAGGATCAGCAATTTTAGTTTACGAGGACATAAAGCATTTTTCTATGCCAGAATATGGAAGAGATCATATCAGGCTACATCCATAAATATTCCCTATAGTGGAACTACTATTTCAGCAGTATATTGCCCTCCTAAGCACAACATTAGTAAAGAGCAGTTTCACGAATATTTTAAAACTTTATGCCTAAAATTTATTGCAGTCGGTGACTACAATGAGAAAAACACGTTCTGGGGTTCATGTCTTCTTACACCAAGAGGTAGGCAATTATTTGATGCAATATCGTCCTTCAAGATGGATGCTATGTCAGCGGGTCAACCAACATACTGGCCCACAGATCGCAACAAAATACCAGATGTCATAGATTTTGCTGTCTTTAAAGGCATAAAACGTGATAGTATTTCATTCGCTCCTTCGTTAGATCTTTCTTCTGATCATTCGCCCACTATATTGTAACTTTACTACGATTTTTCCTAGCGTCTTAGTCTCTACGTTTTCTGTGAAATGTGATTCGCATAATTGCTGTTCTGGTGTGCACTTATTTGTTGGATGATATATTTCGACGAATCCAGATATGGGGAACAGCAAAGCCATCTAGCGTTGAAAAATTACAAAGAAGGCAGTCAAAACTCTTAAGGTTAATAACGCGTGCATCATGGTATATCAAAAACAAAAACATCCATAGCGACCTCAGTTTTCCCACTATCCGAGAGGAAATACAGAATGCAACATTTTCTTACACTGTAAAACTGACAACTTATCCCAATTCCATGGCGAGAAACTTGTTCCTATTTGAGGGTCATAACCGTCTCAAGAGGATGCAAACTCTTGATGTAATGGTGTAGACATCATATTTTTCTCGAACACAGTGTTGCAGTGGCAAAATCAGCTGTATTTTTTAGTTTAAGATTTTAATACTTATTGTTAATTTCATATTTTACATAAAAGATTCAATAAAATTTAACTAAAGCTTTTAAAAAAAATGTCTAGATGGTCAAATTTCTAATTGTCGTCACTATTTTGTACGGCATCAGTGTCTGTGGCCACAGAGTACGTAAACAAAACTTCAAGTTGTTTTCGATACCTCATTGGTGAGCCGGGCAACATATTATGTTTTTTGCATCTTCCATCTGTCATGCAAATCAATCAATGATTCAGATTACTCATTGGGCCATAAACTGTGTTTATTGTAACGATATCGAATAGTAATTGATCAGTATTGGGATCTGGAATTTCTTCACGACATATTTTGGCAATTAACCAAACCAAAATATGTGGGTGAGTTAAACCGCGTTTTTGCTATTCTATCGAACACAACTTGTAGGGCTAAATAATGCAATTTTGAAATAAAAGTGATGAAAGAGTTTAGTTTTTGTGTGTATACACGTGCTGTAGTGTGATGATTAAATCTCCGGCCGTTTTTTAATGTTTTTGCAATAAGCATGGTGGTTCTAGTGGCGGTAGCTAGTGACGTTCAATAAAAACTATAAACATATTTCTTTTAATAATAAGTAAACAATACTAAAGATAGAAACTTTCACCAAATTATAAACATATATGAATTTTATAACAAAGTAATAAAAATTAGGATGGTTATAAAGAACAAAGAAACCTAACATAAATATGATAACACTAAAAAAGCATAGTAAGATAAGTACTCTAACAAACAAGAACCTAACAATAGAACTGCCTGAATGCCAACACTGACTTACCAGTACAAACCACAACGCAGCTTGAGAATGCTGCATTCGCATCGAAAGCGTTCGCCTTCGACTACAAACCAGCCAGTTAGGACAGGAAATAGCAATAGTAAATAAATAACAGCTTAATAGATAACTAGAACTAAAAATAAATAACTGAACAATATATTAGGATGATAATAAAATAAGAAAGATCAAAACATGAAAATCAGGTGAATTAAGGTGTATTTAAATCCTTACCTACATATTTTTGATGGCAACATAAACGGAAACTATAGTCAACCTAAGCGACAAGCGTATTTAAGTGCAAGAGCTACAAATTTTCAAAACTAAAATCTAGAGAATTGCAGCTTAAGTTTTTGAGAATTATGGAACAATATTAAATCCATGATAGACTTGGAAAGTGACCGCTGTTTTTCTCCAGAATACAATTAAGAAATTCACCTAGGAGATCATTTGACGAATTTCATAACCACTTCATAGCTCGAGTCAACGGCAGATTTATCCAGTCAAGTTTGTACAGCAATACATCACATGACTTGGAACATGCATATACGATTGCAAGTACAATCGAACATGACAACCGACGTCATGGTGTAAGAAACTCATAGCAATAACATCAGAATCATCAATGGCTCCCCAAAGACAACAGGCTTGTGCAACGCCAAGACGCAACCACGAACAACCTCGCCCAGATTTAATGGATACCTCATCGGGTAACATATTTACTCGCAATATTTCAACAAACGATCGAGTTCATAAAACAATGAGGCAAAACCCCCTATCAAGACAGGAGATAACGAAAGCGGAAAACGGTATGGCAAAAGAAATTACTCTGTCTTGGTGATACCGGAGCAACCCATAATTATGATAATAAACGTTTAAAATTTAATAATTCAACAAAATTAAAATGAAATAAACAAGTAACGTCAATACATGGCACTTCCCTCATAACGTTGAAACAGACAATATAGTTTTTAGGTAAATACATGTTTTTCTTTGAAACTAACTAAGGAATAAACAAATTAGAAGCAATAATAGATACACATAAACAAAAACATTTACAAGCTGAAATAAAGGAGAACAAATTATTTAATAGACGAAAACAATAATAAAGACAGGATAGACAAGTTTATGAAGAATAATAATCACACCATTACCTTCAACTATAACAATTTAGGCTACGATTAGGACAAAACATATGACCTCATTTGGACGAAGCAATATCCTTATCCCATACCGGACATTTACTTTGAGAATAAAGAAATTCAAAAATTTATTTACCATGGAAAATCCAGCGTAGTAATCGGATCTGTACTCAACCGAAAGAGAAAACCTGCATTCCTTAACGCTGAGTAAGACTGAAAAAATTATTCCACTTCAAAAGCTTAGAAATTACTTTACGGAACGACGGTTTTGACGATCTACACTGACAACAACGAAGACTTAGAAATTGAGGAAATATTAAAATCAGATAAGGATAACGCCTTCAACAATATAGAATCGCTTAGAAAGTTTATAATACGATATGAAGAACGTCCGCACGAACTATTTATTGAAACCTGGGTATGATAATATAATCAAAAATTAAATTGTAATGCGTTTGCTTTGATTGCTATTAACAAAGTGATTTATTGAAATGTAAACAGACAATTAGTTTGATTTTAGTACAATGTTAAATATTCTGAGCTTAGCGAATATAAACCAAAAGAAACAAAAGTAATTGTACCAAAAATTGGGTGTACATAATTCAAATTCTCTCTTAGTTATACTATTGATGTTGTTGCAATACTGCGGTAAAAATAAGAAAAAGGAATTTGTTTAATTATAAATAATAAATAAAGGGAAGTGCCCCAACATTCTGGCGGCGTTGAAAGTACCAGCTCTCAAGACTCCAAGAGAACTGCTAGCTTATGAATGGGTCTGCGGATGATTCCCTTTATAGCCTTTACGTCAGCTACACGGATTTTTCCATCTTTACCGGGTATGGTAGCAACTATGCGTCCTTTAAGCCAATTAAGCGGTGCCAAGTTGTCTTCATGAATTAAAACAAGCATGCCAGGAATCAAATTCGGTACTGCTTTAAACCATCTTTTTCGTTGAATCATTTCATTTAAATTGTCTGTAGACCAGTTACGCCAAAATTGTTGCTTAGTGGCACATATGCGACGCCATCTCTCTGAATGGAGTGGTCTGACAAAGAGTTGAGTGGGCCGTTTATCAAAAAATGGCCAGGCGTCAAGGCTTCGATGTCATTAGGTTAGTGGCTCCAGCTAACGCTCGATATAAATGACCCTTTGCACTCTTCACGGCGGCCTCCCAGAGACCCCCGAAATGCGGTGCCCTTGGCGGTATAAAATGAAAATTTAGAAAAGTTTTTGAACAAAAGTTGTTTAATGAAAATTGAAACTGTTTGTCTAAAAACGCATTTTTTAATTCAATTAATTTGTTGTTGGCACCTACGAAATTTGTTGCATTATCACTATAAATATCGGAAAGCAGGCCACGTCGTCCAATTAGTCGTTTTAATGACGCTATGAACGCATCAGAGGACATATCTGAAACTGCTTCAATATACACCGTCTTTGTTACGAAGCATATGAAAATTGCGCCGTAACATTTTGTTGGTCGTTTGCCTCTTATCCTATAGTATGTATCTATTGGACCAAAGAAATCAACTCCACAACGCTGCAATGGTCTTGCAGGGGTGACACGTTGGAAGATCTCCTATAACTTGTTCCATCAGTTGGTGACACGTTGGAAGATCTCCTATAACTTGCTCCATCAGTTTGGGACGGTATCGAATGCAGTTTATGCAGGAACGAACTACCTTTTGAGCGACCCAGAATGTCTGACGAGAAAGAGACACAAGCACCTTTGGTCTAGCACGGTCATTTACTAAATGAAGATGTCGTATATAATTTAAAACAAAGTTACAATTTGGCAGCAATATTGGATGTTTTCTCTCATTAGGGATATTGGCATTCTTGAGTCGGCCGCCTACACGAATCAGTGGAAAATGTGCGCTAGAGTCAATAAATAAGCCAAGAGATTTAAGCGATGTTTTGATGTCTAAATTTTTCTGGAGGTAATAGATTTCTTTGACAAAGTGATGCTGCTGTAAGTTCCATGCTATAAAATGCAAAGTGTGTAGATGTGTTTTAACAGTACTTCCTGTTGTACTACGGACAAATTGGAAAAATAACGACACAATTCGAATAGTTTTTGAAAATGAACTTAATTTTTCGCATAGCTCTAAAATACAATTGCTCTGCACTTCGCATTTAAAAAGGGATATTCGCATCGCAGATTTTATGGTAGATTCATCATATTCATTGAGCGACTTAGGCCAGTACATTTCAAATTGTTTCAAAAAATCCGGGCCAAAAAACCTCGTTGACTCCCTTAAAGTCTTGACCGAGCAACCTCGTGAGATAGATCAGCCGGATTCAGATTGGTTGGTACATGTCGCCAAAAACAATTTGCTGTAAATTTCTGAATTTCGGAGATACGATTTCCAACGAAGGTGGTTAGAGTAGAGGAATGAAGTTGTAACCATCTCAAAACAACAGACGAATCCGTCCAGAGGTACATCTTTGGATTAAATGTTTTTAAAAGTATGGCGATTTTTCGATATAAAATTGACAGAAGATGGGCGCCACAAAGCTCTAGTTGTGGCCTCGTTCGTTTTTTTGTTGGTGCCACACGACATTTCGCTGCAAAGAGAATTGAATTTGCGTGGCCTAGTTTATTTCGTGCACATATATAAAAGCAGCAACCGTACGCACGCAGAGAGGCGTCCTAAACCCATGTAGTTGTATTTCGGTAAAATTTTCGTTCAAAACAAAGCGCGGGATAGAAATTTGGCTTAAATTGTAGTTACTTTTGTAACCACAGATTTTGCAATAAGACTCTTAAAATGAATACAATAGGACTAATTAAGCCCATAGGATCAAAAACCGATGCAGTTAACGATAAAAGAGCTCGCTTTGTATAAGTTGAAAACTTTCGTTCAGCTTTAAATGTGAAAAGAAAATTGTCATTTACTGGATCCCAATTAATGCCGAGTGCACTATGAATCTAAACCGGCTTTAAATAAAATGTACGCAACTTCATTCTTTACTTGAAGTAGTTCTTCAATGGTATTTGCTATTGTGAGCATATCATCTACGTAAAAATGATTTCGAATCACTTAGGCACCTATTGGATGTGATGATTTAAATTTATCGGCTAAAAAATGAAGGCTGCGAATCGCTAAAAAAGGGGATGCCGACATACCGTAAGTTATGGTGTTAAGCTGATAGATGTTGATTGGCTGATTTTCGCTAGATCTCCATAAAATTTTCTGAAATGGTCGATGCGACCAGTGTACCAAACACATCCGATACATTTTAACTATGTCGCCAATCAATGCATATTTATACATTCGAAAATGCAGAACTTGTAAGAACAGCTCATCTTGAATGGTTGGTCCGATTAGAAGTATGGCATTTAACGACTTTTTCGACGAGGTTTTTGCCGAAGCATCAAACACAACTCTTAGCTTTGTGGTTGTATGACTAGGTCGCAGAACGCAATGGTGGGGTATAAAATAATGGCAAGAATGCATGATGGGTTTTTGTACAAGGGACATATGTCCCATTTGCTCGTATTCAGTCATAAATTGAACATACTGCGATTTTAAATTGGAATCTCGAGCCAAACGACGTTCAAGAAAGTGAAATCTTTTTACTGCTGAACTATAAGATGAACCCAAATCAGAGAAATCTTCTTTGAAGGGTAACTTTACTACGATTTTTCCTAGCGTCTTAGTCTCTACGTTTTCTGTGAAATGTGATTCGCATAATTGCTGTTCTGGTGTGCACTTATTTGTTGGATGATATATTTCGACGAATTTGAGTTTGATTTATAGCGTCCTGTAACAATCCATCCGACCTTAGTTTCTTGACAAGTGGGCATATTTGGACCAAGGCTTATTTTTCCAGAAATCAATACGTTGAAAAAATATTCAGTTCCTAGTAATAAATCGATAGGTTGCTGTTTATAAAAATATTTATTAGCCATGTCTATTGCAGGTATATTCCAATTACTGATATTAATATTGCTAGATGCGAGAATGATCATGAGAGTTGAATCGAGATCTAATTGTTGAATTTACTTCGTATTTCATGTTAGATAAAGAGCCTCCAACCCCTGAAACATCAATCGATAATTTTTTACGCGTTAAATTTAAAAGGCTAGCAAACTTGTCGGTTATAAGATTCACTTGTAAACATGAATCTAGTAATGCTCTTCCCAATTTGTAACCGCTGTCGTTGTCAGAAACGAGAACAATTGCTGTTGTAAGAATAACATTACTTGATTGATTATTTAAATGACCGTTAACGGCAAGAGAATTTGAAGGGAATGCATTTGAAGCGTTATTGCTAGTAGATGGTAATTCACGATGTAACAATGTATGGTGAGAGAGTTTGCATGTTTTACAACGGTATTTTGAAGCAAATGGGAGACAATGTTAGACAGCGGAGAGCCGTTATGCACCAGTTAAACGTTGATATATAATTTTTATACGCGGAATATTTGCCGTTAAAATCCGGTAAATGCAACTTTGGCAATTTTGACGTCGAGCTGGCTGGAAGTGCAAACGATGCCTCAGTGGTTCTCTTGTAATTATCCCCCATTAAATGAATTATTTTTGTTTTTGTTTGAATACATAATTCTTCAATGTCGTATCTTTTGGGTTTTGTGTTTCAATATTGTTTTGTATTGAAAGCAGTTGTTTAAAATATGCTTCCACCAAACTCAATCGGCACTCAAGTTCAGATGAAGATATTGAGCCATTTACGAGGTTTTTAATACGGGTGACATTTGCCTTTACCGACGAACGTTGCCTTTGAAAAGTTTCGAATTCGGACATTTTAAAAAATCGCTTTGTACTGAATTAAATTCTACAACCTGTTGCTGTATACAGGCTATTGGAAATACAATGTAAATTTAATTTGAAGGTTAAATAGCGGAGATGTTAGATAACAAATAATGACGAAAAGCCGCAATGCGTATGAAAGTATGTTATTTGTGTTTGCTTTAAAGAATTTGAATTCCGTTACGCTTACCGACTTTGTTTTTGTGCTAGTTTTAATCCAAATTCAATTGTAACCTTTTTCCACTCACTCGATCTGTTCTAGCGTTCTTTGGGCGGACTGTGTGCGCAGTGCTGCTAACGGTTCCAACTTTGTGGTCAGTAAATTCCTTTCAGCCTTTCTGCTCTTGGTCGAGCAACGAATAAATTGTTGGTAGTAAATTGCCTTCCACTTTAATGCTCTTGGTCGAACAACAAATGAGTTTGAAATTATTGATTTGAATATTTCTATATTTCACTTTACTTAATTAATTAAATTATTTTATTAATTTTTACTAATTCGATCCCCACGTTGGGCGCCAAAAATATTGAAACCTGTGGCTATGATAATATGATCAAAAATTAAATTGTAATGCGTTTGCTTTGATTGCTATTAACAAAGTGATTTATTGAAATGTAAAAAGACAATTAGTTTGATTTTAGTACAATGTTAAATATTCTGAGCTTAGCGAATATAAACCAAAAGAAACAAAAGTAATTATAGCAAAAATTGCGTGTACATAATTTAAATTCTCTCTTAGTTATATATATATACTATACTATTTTTCATAGACATAGTTATAGCTACAATATACACAGAAGGAAACAAAAAAAAAAACAAAGTATATTACAAACAAGAAATAAAGATAAATGTAGTTAGTTCGGGATGATTAAGCTTAGAAAGGGAAGAGATAGCTACTTTCGATAAAATCAATAAACATTTTTTCTTTTAATAACAAGTAAACAATATTAAAGATAAAAACTTTCATCGAATTGTAAACAAATGTGGTCGTGAAGAACGAAGAAACCTAACATATGTAAATATGACAACACTACTTAGTAAGACAAGCAAGCCCCCTAACAAATGAACAATAGCATAGGTAGGCAAACTAAAAATAAATAATTAAACAGTAGCATAGGATTATAATTTAAACAAGAAAGATCAAAACATTGTAAACAACCCTGAATGGTCGATAACACGAATATTGTTACTTTTTAGTATATAAGGTAGCTTTGGGGTATCTTAGATGGATTCTCGTTTGTGACGCGGACTGTTTAGGCAAGATGATGGTAGAATAATATAATATCAGATATGTTGGTGTGTTCGCAATAGCGTCTCGCAAGTAAATATATTCTTCAGCAAGCAGCCTTTGTTGATTATATTGTTGTATCTGGTCGTCCGTATTCGAATTTCACGTACGAGTCGATCATGAATTGTAAACTAAGCTCACGACACCGTAATATTATATTGTCCTAATCATGTTCTCTGAGCTAACGGTCTTGTTTCTTTTGATTCTTCTAATAAAATTTTCATAAATATTAATTTAAATGAAATTTAGTTTCATAATGAGTGAAGGGCCGTTGCTAAATCTTTATGCAATAAATATATTGTCCCTTCCAAAAGATTAGGGCATATTGATGAACATCATATGAAGTGTGCGTATCAGCAATGAACTTAAGATCATTATTTTTCTTCGAATCACGATTTATCGTAGCTCTACAATCGTCAGCAATAGGTGCATTCAATTTAAGAACATGCGCTACAGTTGGTGTTTTATCAGTTAATATTTTTTAGTCGAAATCAGACATAGCATCTGTAATCATCAATTTTAATTTCTCTAATGTTCTACGAACATCGTTCTGTAGTATTATTTAAATATTCAATTTAATTAAATAAAAAATTTATCTCCTTTATTCTTAAATCTTTTTATTTGTTAATTTTCTTTGCTCAGCTTGGAGCAGTTAAATGTTAAAAAGCTCAGCTGGGAGCTTGAAGGAAATAAGAATGAATTATTGTTTTACATATCAGTCGGTTATATACCGACTATGAGAATGTTTTAACTAATCAAGAGTTAGTGAGAATAAAACTCACTCATACTTAAAAGCTATCCTTAAATATATTTACTATATAATTAATATTGGTTTAACCAGGCAATCATAAATTTAGATAGTATCCCAAAATTTGTGATTGAGTGGTTCTCCAATATATTAAAATAATTATGTAAAAATACTATTAATACTAATATTTTGAAGTAGTATTAGTATTATAATTTGGGCGAAAAGTGTAATGTGATCTAACTGTTATTGCATTTATTTTGGGATTGTTTTCCCACAAAATAAATGTGTCACTTGAAACACACCGGTCAGTACAACAACAACACAAGCAAAGTCTATCTGTGGTATATTAGTTGAAGGCCGTTTAATCGCCGTATGCATAACAATAGTAAACATGTATGCACTGCTACTGCATTGCACTTGAGAAATTTATGTTATGTAAAATCAGCAATTTTATTTTTCGTGCTTGATTCCTTTAAATAAATATTTCATGATATTTTCACGAAATATTTATTACAAAAATTTTTATTAAAAAATAAACATTTTATGATATTCTCATAAAATATTTATTCCAATAAAAATTAAAAAATATTTGAAATGCATTACTGCGGGGGAGAGCACATCCGAATAATTACAAATTAGTTATGTAAAATCTTTTGTTGAGACCACATGTGTGAATATTTATAATCTGTATTAGGGTGGTTCCGCTACAGTTCCCAGTCAAATGTAACCGCAATAACAAAGTTTTGTGGATTAAGCAAATGCTTTGTAGATGCGTTACTGCATATTTCACTGTAGGTATTTGAGACCTAAAACCAAACGGCTGGATCTTTTGAATTTGGACTTTGAAAGTCTTTCTCTCTTTAGTTCAATAAATCATTTAGTAACGTGTGCTAACGTATAATTTTGATTACACAGACTCACGTAGTTACAAAAAAAAATATGCCTACACAAACTCTTACGCCTTCGTGAATATAAAAAAAATCATAAACAAGCACTCTCATGTGTGACAAGTTTAAAAAGCTTTTTTAAAAAAAACAATATTTTTCTACGTGAAAAGCCAACGGTTTTGCAGGATTTTATTATGTGCTTCGATTTTTGTTAACTTAAATTAGAAAAAAGAATAAATTAAAATATCATTTATAACTCAATAATTTTTTCTAATTTTGCTTTGTAAGAAGAAACTGTATTCAAACAAAACGAAATCAGAATTAATTTGCTAATTTCTGCCAAGCTTTTAAATCCAATCCTATTTTCATCCAAAACTTAATTACATTTTATTTTATCGATGATGTCACATTTCAAATGGCATTTTTTTTTTCTCCAAACCAAACATTCGCCACTTCTCTCTGTTTCGAACGCAAGATAGTTCAAGAGAGTAGTTTATGACATATATAATAATTACGTTCCAAAAAAATGTATTAGTTGTCCGATATTATTAGATAAAACGCCAATATACCAGTGAGCAAGAAGATTAGCACCTTTGAAAGCAAAGGTTCTTTCAGGTCTAATTGACGAATGGTTGAAAAATGGTATAAGTCCATGTGAAACTAAATTTTCGAGCCCAGTTGTAGTTGTAAGGAAAAAGGAGGGAGGCAATCGCTTATGTGTGGACTATCGTAAACTTAACAAGGTATCGTAAACTTAACATAAAGATAAAGATTGAATCGTTGAATAATTTTTACAGGAAAACAAACACTACACCAGCACAAAAACGTTACGCAGGTGCGCAAGACCAAGGCAATAAAGAACATCATAAACGTACAATTACAGATTATTATGTCACATAAAAGAGGAAAAAAGAAAAAACCCAATAGGTTCACACATAAACAAAAACGGACAATAAGCATGATCGTAAAAGAATTTACTTAGGAAAGAAGACGGATGAAAAAGGGAGCGACAAGTTAGGTAAAAAGAGACAAACAAAAAAGGAGAGAGAGAGAGATGTAGGCAAAAAAGACAGAAAGGGACGAACGCAATAACACGAAGGGAGACACGAACTATATAAACACAACTGACAATAGAACGCAACTAGTACGAAAAGAACACTGAAGATGGCAAACAGCCGAAACCGGTTTGTTCACAAACCAAATTTGACGAGGGTCGACGGAAAACCGTACCCAAACAAAAGACATAAAGATAGATTTAAATGCAAAGAATTGACGATCAAATCGATAAACTGGTAATGCAAAAGTTATTTTAGCAATTGATATGAAAAATGTTTTTTTTTTTCACGTTCCTGTGCATGAAGATAGCATGAAGTGTACTGCCTTTGCAACTGCTGATGGGCAATACATGTTCCAAAAATCTCCATTTGGCTTATGTAACTCTCCATCAGATTTGTATCCCGTGTTTTTTCAGACCTTATATAGCAAAGGTTGTTATTTAATATGTAGATGACATAATTGTTCCTTCAAAAGATTATGAAGATGGTAACAATGGCTTAAAATAAATTGAAAAGTAGTGTACCTTGGCTACACCACTTCAGGTTTCCATATTTATTCTTCAAAAGTAAAAATTGAAGCCGCGAGAAATTTCCCAATACCTACAAACGAAAAACAATTGGAAAGCTTTCTTGGATTAACTGGATACTTTAGGAAGTTTGTGAAAGGAGTTGAGAAAGGATAGGAGCAACCTCTAACTAAACTTTTAAAGAAGGGCGCACTGAAAATAATATTTATCAGAACTTTTAAGTAAACCTGTTTACGACCCTTAAGCTATAACAGAATTGCATACCGACGGAACTAAGTTAGGGTCAGGTGACATATTGTTACAATGCCAATACGAAAGCGAATTTTATCCAGTATATTTTTAAATTAAGTCCACAACAGATGCCGAGATAAACTAACATTCTTATGAGTTAGAGGTGCTGGCAATTGTAAAAGCGGTAAAAAAAGCTAAGACCTTATTTGCTTGGTATTAAGTTTAATATAGTAAAATATTGTGCAGCTTTTTAAAAACTGTAAATAAAAAAGACATTCCGACGAGAGTAAGAAATGGATCTTGAAAAATGCGATTACATAATAAAGCACAGAAAGGAAGGGAGAATCCGATTACTGCAATTGAATCAACATTATAAAGGGAAAACAGAATGAAGACTAGAAAATAACTGCTTTGAAGAAATTTTTGAAAAAAGAGCCTTATAATAACTACTTTACGTGTGTTGAAATTAATGAAAAACTAAAAACGTAAAGATGTTCGTGTTGTTTCTACAAGAGTTACTACAAAGATATATTATCAAAAGATCATACTAAAAAGAACATTTTGCTCTCCAAAGAATTATCGATGTAGTAGAGAAAGAATATTATTCTGTATTTTATTAATAATGTTAAGTCAAAAGTGGAGAAAGTGATTTGGAGTTCTGTTCAGTGTATAATTATGAATCGTAAACGTGGTAAACAAGAAAATTTTTTGAATCCAATTGCCAAAGATGACTAACCGTTAGTAACATTGCATATGGATCACCTGGGTACAAAATTTGGGACTCCTAAATACCCAGTAGTAAGTGAAGAGTACCGAGAATTTATACGAAATGATATATGCAAGGCCCAAGAAATACAAAAAAAAAAACGATAATAACAAGAAACAACCTTGGCGATATAGTGGCTATTAAAAGAACTAAATATGGAAACAATTTAAAATTAAAGAACAAATTTTTGTGTCCATATTCAGTTATTTCTTTGTTACAAGACGACAACGAGAAATCTGTCTGCACAACCAAATCCTCTAAACCTCCACCGATCTATTTGAGGGAAAAAAATTCAAACGCCCTTGTTAAGAAATTAATTTCGACTATTGGTGATAAAACGTTTTATGTCATGCCAATAAAACGTGGCAAAATTGATGAAACCAAAATACAGGTTCACGAAGAGGCGAATTTCCGTAAAGTAGTTAATGAACTTGAAAAGAGTAAATTAAGCTTTAATACATATCAGCTTAAAAGTGCGAAAGGTTTGCAAGTTGTAGTAAAGGGCGTAGATCCAAGTGTTGAACCAAACGAAATCAAAGGTGCCCTCATTGATCAAGGTTTCAAAATTAAAAATGTCGTAAACATAATTAATAGGGAGAAAATACCACAACCTCTGTTCCGAGTAGAATTGGAGCCCAACGACATAAAATTGAAGAAAAATGAAACTCACCCAATTTACAATTTGCAATATCTTCTGCATAGAAAAATCACGGTAGAAGAACCCCGCAAACGTTCAGGGCCCGTACAGTGTCACAACTGTCAAGAGTTTGGGCACACAAAAACATACTGCAAACTTCCATCTGTTTGCGTTATATGCGGAGAATTGCATGCTACTGCTAGTTGCAATAAACCTAAAGGGGAAACAAACCTTAAAAAATGCAGTAATTGTGGCGGTAATCACACTGCAAACTACAGAGGTTGCCCCGTTTATTCTTTCATAAGACAGGGTGCAACACCGGCACCTAAAGTTACATCGGCCCAAAAACAGCATATTTTATCTACTTCGTATCCCCAAATGGTCCGACCAATCAATACTCATGTATCGTATGCCGACGCCGTAAAAATCAACACTGTTCCACCAAAAAATGTTCCATCAGCAAATACAAATGCAGACGCTAACTCAAGCTTCAATTTTACTCGTCTTGCAGCTACTATTGACAACCTTGTGCAGACAATAAACAATTTCACAACTAGTATGACTAGCATGATGCAACAAATGCTGCAAATGCAGACTACTTTGCTTCAGGCAATCGTAAATAGAAAATGAATTCGTTGAAAATATGTTTCTGGAATGCAAATGGCATTCGCCAACATAAAAACGAACTCGAATACTTCCTCACGGAAAATAACATTGACATCATGCTGGTCTCTGAAACGCATTTGACCACAAGGGGTATTTTTAAAATTAATGGATTCACATTTTATGATACAAAGGATCCGAGAGGTAGAGCATGCGGCGGCTCAGCAATTTTAATAAAGTCTAGACTGAAACACCATTTTTTAGACAGCATGCAAGAAGACTATTTGCAAGCCACAACTATTTGTGTTGAAAATCTTTTAAATGATATAGTAATATCATCAGTCTACTCTCCTCCCAGGTTTTTAATAACCGAAGAGCAGTATAAAAAATGTTTTAAAGGTCTTGGACCATGTTTTCTGGCAGCTGGCGATTATAATGCGAAACACAATTACTGGGGTTCGCGCTTAATTACACCTAGGGGCCGAGCATTGTACAACGCTATTAGCAATAATGATTTAGATGTTGCTTCGAGTGGTCAGCCTACATACTGGCCTACCGACAGACAAAAAATTCCGGATGTAATAGATTTTGCTGTCACAAAAAATATTTCAAGAAATTTAGTCACTGTAGAATCTTCCATGGATTTATCATCGGATCATTCTCCAACCATTGTAACTATTTGCAGCCCGCTTAGAAGACATTTGTTTTTTCCTGATACAAATATGATCAGTCGCATCAACTGGTTGAGTTTTAAAAAATATCTCAGCACCCATTGTTCGGAGAATATTTTGCTAGAAACAAAGGAGGATGTGGAGTGTAGCCTTGCAACTTTTAGTGAAAATATTAAACAAGCAGCACAGCTTGCAACAACTAAACATCCGCAGACTACTTTAGGTCACATCTATTCTGCAGACATTGAACGTCTCGTAGCGGAAAAACGAAGAGCTAGAAGAGATTGGCAACAACACAGATCGACCCTGCAGAGGCAGAGACTTAGAGAATGCACAAAGCGGCTTAGAGACTTACTAGCATATGAAAAAACTGCATCTTTCGAGAAATATCTGGAGCGCCTCGATGCTACACCAAACTCCAACTATTCTTTATGGCGTGCTACAAAAAACCTTAAAAGGCCCGTTGAGTACAAGCCACCCCTACGTAATATCAGTGGAGATTGGGCAAGAAGGGACGCTGAAAAAGGTGACTTATTTGCCGATTATTTGAAAGATGTATTCACCCCACACATATGTACTGATGATGTTAGTTTGCCAAGCGTAGTTGGATTACCCCCTCGACCCTTAAAGTTTAAGTTGCGTGAGGTACAAAAGCTAATTTCTGAAGTAAATCCGAAAAAAGCTCCTGGTATGGACGGCATAAGTAACAAAATGTTGAAGGAGCTCCCCAATATTGCAGTCAGAATCATGCTATTCATTTTTAATGCCATTTTACGGCTTGAATACTATCCTGACCACTGGAAGATTTCTAAAGTTAAAATGATTCCAAAACCGGGTAAAGACCTAACCAAAACCGAGTCATATAGACCCATAAGTCTATTACCAACTATATCAAAGGTTTTCGAAAAGTTGCTTATGGATAAATTGTCTCCAATGCTAAGGGATAGTGGGTGTATCCCAAACCATCAATTTGGTTTTAGAAGTAGACATAGCACAATTGAGCAAACCCATAGATTGGTTCAGGTGATAAGAAGGACTTTTGAAGAGAAGAAGTATTGTTCAGCTATTTTTATTGATGTTTCACAGGCTTTTGACAAAGTTTGGCATGAAGGTCTATTTCTAAAACTGACCGCTCACTTCCCTTGTAATATGAGCAACCTACTGAAAAGCTACATAATTGGACGAAAATTTGCTGTTGTTGAAGGAGACTTCGTAAGTGTATCCAAACCAATTTCCTCAGGTGTACCACAAGGTAGCATTCTTGGACCAGTTTTATATTTGATATATACCTGCGATATGCCTGTAAGTGAAACTGTCCACGTGGATAGAATCCAACGTATGCAAAATAAAATTTGACGGTTGGTAACTTCCGCCCCATGGTACATCAGAAATTCAAACATACATTGTGACTTAGACATACCGCTGGTGACTACAGAAATCATCAAATATGCAGGCAAATACTTGATGAAGCTCGAAGACCATCCTAATCCCCTTGCTCGCAATATCTTGGATTGAAGTGGACATAGCCGATTAAAAAAGAGGGATACCGCAGCTTTAATCCTCAATGCTACAGAGGACACATCTTAGAAACATTTGTTTTGTTTTTTTTTTAATGTCAATTTTTTTTTTTTACCCAAAAGGTTAGTTCCGACATGGTCGGGACTAATGTAACTTTTTTTAGAATTTAAGATTTTAAAACTTATTGTTAGTTCTTTTTATAGAAGATACAATAAATAATTTTGAGAGTTAAAAAAAAAAAAAAAAAAAAAAAATATTCAGTTATTACGATTCGATGTAACGACAGATATGATGTAAAGAAAATTGGGATCCCTGAAGGGCCCAACATTACATCGTTATGCGGATATATACTTTGTATTCTTTTACTGAATATATAAAGTACCTTTGTTTTTATAGATAATGAAATTTTACATTCTTAAAAATATGATTCATTCCTTGTAAAACCTTTTGAAAATAAACATCATTTAATAATTAATTAATTTTATTTTTTGGAATCATTTTTTCATTTAATCTACGTTAATTTGTGCATAATTCCTTTAATGAATATTTTATGATATTAAGGGTGGCAGAACATCTAACAAGAAAAGTCGCTTTATTTATACTGCTTTTAATTTCATTTGTATCAAATTCACTTCCTTTCATGTGTGTTTCCACATATATTCAGAGATTTTTTACTTCGGTAAGATTTTGTGTTAGTACACATATAATTAAGCCGAAGGATTTTATAATTTTTTCTAGGTTTGGTATCATTGTAACTATGCTATAAGATAGTACTCAAATACGAAAATGCAAGCCAAAAACAAGTTCCACAAGTAAAACGATTATTGCAAGTATTGTAGCATGGTATAAAAAATTTATAGGCGAGATGATGGATCAACAAAAATCCATCGATTGCCTTCTGAGATGAAATTTGAAGATCTTATCACAAAACATACGAATTTTGAATAATGTTTTCGCAAAGCAATAAGCATATAAAAATGATATACAAATAATACAATATTGTAAAATAATCTAAATAAAGAGTTGGTGCCATCTTTGTGATTGTTGGCCTAAAGGAAATGTAGTGGTTATCATTTCATAGTGAGCAGAGCGCTTGGCATCTTTCATACAAATTAATATTTAACATTTAACTTGTATAAAGAAAGCAATATTAAATACCCCAATACTATAATTTCGTTGTCGCTGTTTCTCAAGTTTTTGATAAGGTCGAACTTCTACAGATTGTTGGAGAGCTATTTACATGATGGTAAGTTTATGATTAAATAAGGCGATTTCCTAGGCTCGCCCAGATATTTAACGTCGGAGTTCTCCAAGGAAGTAGCTTAGGACGAGTTTTATGCTTGCTGTATATGTTGAACATGCCAAATAGCGTTTGTATCCACTCATCGACATTTGCGGAGCATACAGCTTTTTTAAACAATCACGAAAGCGGCGAAAAAAGAATGCCGATATTATCAGGATTACATGCTTGACTTGGAAATAGAAAATTAGGGTTAATGGAAAAAAAATATATGCACAACACATTTACTTTGCGCAGAAACTTCAGAACATCCGAAGTTTACCTCAACTCAAGGATGTTAAATAACTCGGTATAGACGTTATAGCCATGTACAAACAAAATTAAAGCACACGAATGGAGAATAAAAGGTTGCAGTTGCTTCAATATAATTTTACGATCTTCATTAATGCTTACGAATGCAGTGTCAACTGTGGGTGTTGAGGTATATGTATTTGAGTTTTTGGCATACCAGCTGTATAAACGAGATATACTAGTGAATTATACCAAACACTTCGAATCAGAGAACTGATTTCTAAACTTCCTATTGACCAAGTAGCTTTTAAATTAATAATAAAAGTCAAAAGAGAACGACAGTTGTGAAACACGGAACATAACTGATGACGATAAAATACTGGCAGTTAAGAACTGGCCTCGCCCACAAAATCTTCTTAAGGTAAATAGTTTTTTGGTGCTTTGCACATGTTACAGATTTATGCTGAACTTTGCTCAAATAGCAACTAGCTTGCGTGAATTAGCCGCAAAGTTGCAACAGTGCTACTGGATGTTGTCTAAGCCCGAAACTGCTGCCTTATACAAATGGAGTTTTTTAACGGTGCTGAAGTGTGCTATATATTACCATAAATACTTATATGATCAATACTTTATATTAAGGATGGGCCACTCCGCATTACTTTGGTTGCTGCAATTTAAAAAACCCGAAGCGCAGCTCGTACGTTAGATTGAAAGGCCCGAAACTATTGCGTTATACAAATGTAGCTTTTAACCGTGCTGAAGTATGCTATACAATACCATAAATACTTATATGGTCAATACTTTATACTAAGGACAGTCCACTCCGCATTACTTTGGAAGCTGCGATTTAAGAAACCCTGCAGCTTGTGCGCTTGATTGAAAAGCTCGAATTGTATCGCAGTCCAAATCAAAAATCCAAACCGATGCTGGATGCATTTGTGAACAATCGATACAGTGTTCCAATAGAACTGCATTCTGATCACGGACGAATATCCGAGTCGGCCTTATTCCAAGAAATGTGCAACTTATATGCCACTGTCCACAGTCGCGTGGTAGAAAAATTCATACACCAAAAGGACTGGGATGATCATGTAGATGTCGGCAAGTTTCTAATGGTATACCGATCATCTGTACACGATTCACCCCCACGTAGTGAAACAAAAATCGCCTTTGGAACAAAAGTTGGCGTTAAACCGGAACCTGCATACGCTAATGGAAACGCTTTTTAGGCACAAGAAGAACTGCGAGAGCTTCATTAGTTTATCCGCAGCCGAATTAAAATACATAACGATTAAATAAAAGTCAAGTATGAGCAAGCAGCAAACTCGGGGGGATTTACAGAAACACAAATGGTTCTACTATTATAACCCACAACACAAGAAGGCCGATCGAGGTGATCAAGAAATTAAATAATGTGGTTTATCGAATATTGAGATATCATTGCCCCAGGTCCAAAATGGCAGTACTTCATGCGTAAGTGGGCGGCATTCTTACGAAGATGCTTAGCTGAAGTTATGAAAAAATAATTAAAATATAAGGTGAAATGACCTATTGACTGTTTATAAATTAAGAAGTTTCTAAAACAGCAACAATACGCTGGAGTCAAATTTCATGTATTCATATATTGTAACGAATGTGTTGCTTAGGTTTTAAAATAAAATAATTAAGCAATAAAGCAAACTACTGGTTACAAACTGCGTAGAAGTTTATACACACACAATTACAATTTTAATATGCTGTTTACTAACTGCCTGGCATGCAAGAAAAAAAATACATGTATGCTGTTTACCATCTAAACGCGCAAGAAAAAAAAAACTAATTTTACAACAACAAACATACATGTTGTTTACCATCTGCGTGGTTTTCTAAGAAACCATTTTTTAGAGTCGTCTCTGAGCACTCCAGCAAAATAAACACCCCGAGCTATGACGGCAGCGCACCGTTTAATGTATTCAAGTTTCAGTTCGAAACAGTGGCCAGCAAAAAATAGATGAAACAATGAAGAGAAGGCTATTGGCTAATTCTGGACATAATGGTGGCCTTATAACGCAAGTACGGCGGCGAGCATAAGACAGAACTGTACAGAATGGAGTTACGAGGCAGGGTGCAGAAGGCAAATGAGACGCTGTAAGATTTTGCCATGGAGGTTGAACGTTTGGTGCAGCTTACTTATCCAGGTGAACATCATCCATTCCTGGATTAGTTTAAAATAGAAGCATTTGTGAATGGCATAAGGGATCCATATATTAAATATGCAGTTTGTGCAGCGCAAAAAGCATCCTTCACCGAAACAATCTCGTACGCGCTGGCTCAGGAGACTGCCAAAGTTATCGCAGGTACTACGTCTTGAGGCTGATACGGAAATTTGCGGAGTCAAAAGAAGCGAGATAAAAGACATGCTAGTTATATTATTATTAATTATTTATTCTTTATTTATCATTACCTTTATTTATCATTTTATCTTTATTTATCATTCCTTATTTATCATATAGCAAATCATTTGTTATTATTTTGGTTTTTAAATTAACGATTAGTTTAAGAGTACTTTGCTTAAGCAATTTAATATAGTTGGCATTGACTATTAATTGTGTCAGAAACTGAAAATTTCTGAAAATAAAAACTTGTAAGAAATATATAAAAAAGAAAATAATTACATTTTAATAAATTTATATAATAAAACAGAATAAAGGTTTGATTTTTGGAGTAAAGGTAACATAGTTTATGCGTGCAAGACAAAAATATAACTGGCGACGAGGATGGGATATGTAGTGATAAAACATATCCAGTGATAATTCGGAAGTGATTAATGTAATAATCATTACCTTATGTGAAGAACCTTAAATATAAATAAAAAAAAAAAGATAAACCTTGAAATAAACAAAAAAGTTTAGGTACTTAAAACTAAATAGTTTAAGTGGTTCACGTCGACACGAAAATCCACATTAATGAGAGTGTTTTGATATTTGCAATATATCACATTTTATATTTAAAATTTTTTCAAGAGGAAAAAAAACACAAAAACCCCTTTGAACACTACATACCTACTTACAATTGGAATACCTGCATAAAGAAACAATAAAAACGGTGGCCTTGAGTTAATGTCCAAACCAATAATAGGGGAATACACCGACAATTTGCATTTTGGGAATTAAGAACAACAACATGGCTTGACTTTAGCAGAAAGTCTATGCGAAGCGCGCAGTTTACCTGCATTCAACGGAGACAGCGTATATAAGCTCAGTAACTATTTGAGGGACGTAACTACCGTGTTGCAGCTGACGCCGGCGGAACATCAGAATACGATAAAAGCAGTGCTGAGCAGGGAAGAGCATTGAGAGCTGTAGATACGTTGATGAGCCCTACTTGGGAAAATATATTAAATAAGCTAAAGGAGGAATTTGGGATAAAGCGAAGTTTTTTTAATCTAAGAAGCGATGCGCTAAATGTAAAGGCCAGCAACATAGAAGAGTTGAATCACAAGTTATGTACCATTTTGTCCCTAATGAATACGAAGTATAGCTTAGAACCGGATGAGTTGTATACACCGGAAAATAATGAAAAAATAATATTTGATATTTTCATTAATTTTATACCCATTAGTATTAAGACACTTTTAATTCAAAACAACATTAGATCTATTAGTACATCATATAGTTTTTTCTTAGAAAACAATTTATTAACGGATATTAAATTATTAGATGAAAAAGATAGTTCTCAGTTTAATGATAACAAAGGAAAAAATAATAACAACAATCCACAACTTTCAAGTTCTAACAATTACCGATTTAATAGAACTACAAGAAGTATTACTTCTAAAATCTAAATCATAACAATAACCCACATTTTTTAAATTCGAATGGAAATTTTGGTGAATCTTTTTATAGACAAACAAGGTTTAATAATAATAATAGCAACAATAATAGATATTCAGGAAATTTTGATAACCATTTTTTGCCTCGCAGTCATGGAAGTCAAAATTCTAATTATAATAATGGAAACTTTGTACATAGGCAAGATAACCTAAATAGAAATTTTAATGCCAATAATCAGGAGGCAATGGAAGTCGATGCAATTAATACCACCGGAAATTTTCATTCACGGCCTCCCTATCATCGTTACCAATAGTGACTTTGACAATAAATGGCAGGGAGGCAAAATGTTTAATTGATAGCGGTGCAGCTACTATACTAGGTAGTTATGATTTCTTTTCAAATCTAGGAGTAAAAAAAAATTAATTAGACCTTTAGTATTGAATACTTTGGCAGGGGAAAATATTGTAACAGATGAAGTGATAGTTAGTGTGCCCAAAGAATTTAGAGAGGAAAACAATACAATGTCAGTTAAGCTTGCTAATTTTAATAATAAGAATTTTGATTGTATAATAGGAGTAAATATTTTGCGCCCTATCGGATCTTGTAAATGATAATGAAATAAAACTTTTTGATGACATTTTTAGTATATCCTATGAAGAAATAAATTATTTGGAAAAAGTTCAAATAAATAGATTTGAAAATTTAATACCTGAAAATGCAAATAAGGAAGAAAATAGACTATTAAAAAAGTTTTTGTACGAAAACAAAAAAACCTTTTACATTGACGGCCAAAAGTTAACAACGACAAATTGTGTGTATCATAAAATAATTACGACATCTAACAAACCTATATATTGTAGAAATTATAGGCATCCTCAAATATTGGAAGGTGAAATTGAGAAACAGGTAAATGAAATGTTACAACAAAATATAATTCGTCCTATTAAATCGCCGTATAACTCTCCTTTATGGATTGTCAAGAAAAAATCACATAATTTAAATGAACAAAAATGGCGTCTGGTGGTTGATTTTAGAAAATTGAATGAGGTGACAGTGGACGATAAATTCCCACTGCCAAATATAGAGTCGTTGTTCGATAAACTAGGGAAAGCGCAATATTTTTCGTCATTAGACCTGGCGAAGGGTTTTCATCAAGTCTTAATGGATGAAGCTGACATTGAAAAAACGGCGTTTTCTACGTCAAGAGGTCATTTTGAGTTCGTTCGCATGCCTTTTGGTCTTAAAAACGCGCCTGCAACATTTCAAAGAATGTTAAATTATGTTTTAGGTGAATATATAAATAAAATTTGTATACTATATATGGATGATATTTTAGTTTTTTCAACCTCCCTAACAGAGCATTTAGAAAGTTTGCGGAAAATATTTAATAAATTAAACGAGTACAACTTAAAAGTGCAAATTGATAAGTGTAAATTCTTGTCAAAAGAAACGGATTTTCTTGGACACATCATTACGAACAAGGGTATAAGGCCAAATCCAGAAAAAATTGGTGCCATACAGAGCTTAAATTGCCGAGAACAGTAAAGGATATCAAATCATTTTTAGGCTTAACTGGGTATTATAGAAAATTTATTAAAAATTATTCGTTTTTAGCTAGTCCAATTATAAAATATTTGAAAAAAGATAGCAAAATTGATTTAAAGGATAAACAATATGTAGAAGCATTTGAAAAATTGAAGAGAATATTAGTCAATCCACCATTGTTATGTTATCCGGATTTTGATAAACAATTCGTTTTGACCACTGATGCCAGCAATTTAGCCATAGGAGCTGTGCTAAGTCAAGAGGGAAAACCAGTAAGTTATGCCAGCAGAACTTTGAATGGGCATGAGAAAAATTATTCAACTTTGGAAAAAGAGCTTTTGCCAATCGTGTGGGCAGTAAAATACTATCGTCCTTATCTTTATGGTCGAAAATTTTTAGTTCAAACGGATCATTTACCATTGAAATGGCTATATTCATTGAAAGACCCCAATTCCAGAATTATAAGGTGAAAAATTTTATTAGATGAGTTTTATTTTAATATCGAATATCTTAAAGGAAAGGAAAACCAAGTAGAAGATTTTTTGAGCAGAGTTCAATTAAATCAAACTTCTACAGATTCAGTTCCAAGTCAAAAAAAGAACACGAATGAAGATTTTGTTGTTGTAGATAAAATTGTAAATAAATATAGAACACAGATCCGAATTGTTAAAAGGAAAACTAAAGAAATTGAAATACTTTTTAAAAAATATAAAATAGTATACCTAGCCGAAGATGATTTGTCGAACACGCATTATTTAAATGATTTATTTAGGCGGGAACTTAGAAAAGGAAAAATTGGAATTTATGTGGAAGTTGAAAACATATTTAATATGGTTAAAAATAAATTGATTGAATTATTCTCCGACAATAACGAATTTAATTTTGTAAAATGTAATAAAATTGCGATTGATTGAATCCGAGGAATCTTTATTGAATATAGGGGTATACAGGAGAACTTTGAGGAAATGCGCGACGAATATTTTCACCCAAAATTATTTTAATTAATAAATAGATATTGCAATTGCTGTAGAATTTGTAACGAAAATAAATATGACAGGAAGCCGATAAATAAACAATTTCTAAATACCATTACTCCAGATAAACCAAATGCAATAGTTCATATGGATATTTTTCCAACCCAAAATACATATTTTTTAACAACAATAGATAAATTTTCGAAATTAGGTACAGCACATAAACTTAACCATAAGAATATGGTTACTGTTAAAACAAAAATTGAAGAAAGAATAGCATTTTTAGGTAAATCAAAAAAACTTATTATGGATAATGAATTTAACAACGCACTTATTAGATTATTTTGTCAAGAGAATAACATTGAAACTCATTTTACGACATCGAATTCGCACACGGGAAATTCGGATGTAGAAAGGTTGCATTCAACACTGTTGGAGCATATAAGAATAATTAAGAACTCTGAGGGCGTTAATGACTCTGAGGAATTAGTGTTAAAAGCAGTCAATTTTACAATAATACAATTCACAGTACAACGAAAATAAAACCGATGGATTTTATAAACAAATTAGATTTAAATATAAAAGATATAAAAAATAGAATGGAAACTAATAAAAGGAGGGCAATAGGAAGGGCCAATAAGAAAAGGGAAGAAATAAGCATAGATTTAAGGAAACCAAATATTTATATAAAAAATCCAGCTGCTGTTAGGCAAAAGGTTGCAAAAAGATTTACCAAATACCATGACAGCAATCCAAATAAAATAGATATAGCTCAAATTCGAAGACCACCTAGGTCTATAGAATAAATGAATTGTTTCTTACTTTGTTATCAGTATATTGAGAAAAATCATATAAATGCAATATAAAATATGGAGAATAATCCTGTAATATTATCATTTTTTTTTACATTAAAGAATAATTTCACTGAAATAAACTTATAATAATTAAATATAACTTATAATAATTTATCATTGAAATTGTAATATTTTTTTTAACATTAAAAATTCGCTGGGACTCGAATTTTGTAAGGGGAGGCGAGTTATATTATTATTAATTATGTATTCTTTATTTATCAGTACCTTTATTTATCATTTTATCTTTATTTATTATTCCTTATTTATCATATAGCAAATCATTTGTTAGTATTTTGGTTCTTAAATTAACGATTAATTTAAGAGTACTTTGCTTAAGCAATTTAATATAGTTGGCATTGACTATTAATTGAGTCAGAAACTGAAAATTTCTGAAAATAAAAAACTTGTAAAAAATATATAAAAAAGAAAATAATTACATTTTAATAAATTTATATAATAAAACTGAATAAAGGTTTCATTTTTGGAGTAAAGGTAACATAGTTTATGCGTGCAAGACAAAAATATAACTTGCTTGAGCAGTTACTAGAAGAAAGAAGTAAGTCGCGTTCAAAATGCTTCAGCTGGGGTAAGGTCGGACATTTTTAGCACAACTGCAGATCTGTTAAGAAAACGTCCAGATCTGCAAACAATTCAAAATCGCACAGGAAAGACGGAAAACCCCATAATTCAGACGCCATTCCAAGACGCCCATTCAACATAGAAGGCAAGCACTGTACAAAAGTGGAGAAAAAGGAGTCCATCATTGATGAGAGGCGAATCCAAATTGGCACAGCAGAAGATTGGTCTGAGGCCCAAAAAGAGGATCCCATTTTGTCAAAAAATATATCGGACAAGCTAGAGAACATAAGACCGGACCGTAACGAAATATCGGCAGAAAGCCCGCTGGCAAAATCATACTGGGCTCGGTGGAATAGCCTTAATGTGGTAAATGGTTGCCTATATAGAAATTGGGAAAGTGCAGATGGAAAAACTACAACGGACTTAATCGTCGTGCCAAGTTCCCGGATAAAAGATGTAATGCAGCAGTTTCATAATGGTCCCAGCGGCGGCCATCTAAATGTAATAAAAACACAGGGAAAGACAAAACAGCGATTTTACTGGGTAGGCTGCCCACAATCTGTAGCCGAATGGATAGCTAATTGCGAGCAGTGTATTTCAGCCAAGGGTCCAACAAGGAAAAGTCGTGGCAAGCTACAACAGTACAACGCAAGTGAATTATTTCAGCAAATGGCCCGAAGCGTATCCCATTTCGAACCAAAAGTCCAAAACGGTTGTAGATGAATTTGTCTGTCTCCCAAACTGCAAACCCACTGGTAGTCAAGAAATTGAACGACGTGGTTTATCGGATACAGAAATATCAAAGTCCGAGGTCTAAAATGGAGCGACTGGCCAAGTATGGCCGAGGGAATATTGAGCCTATTCGGGACGAAAAGGCTTAAGTGGACGGCAGTGTTACGAATGTGTCTTGCTTAGGTTTTAAAATAAAATAATTAAGCAATAAGGCGAACTACTGGTGACAAACTGCGTAGAAGTTTATACACACACAACTACAATTTGATATGCTGATTACTAACTGCCTGGCATGCAAGAAAAAAAAATACATGTAAGCTATTTATCATCTAAACGCGCAAGAAAAAAAAGACTAATTTTACAACAACAAACATACATCTTGTTTACCATCTGCGTGTTTTCTAAGAAACCCTTTTTTTACAAAAGCAACAACAAATGTATTGAAATAAATCCCAAGCAGAAACATTATCAGCATAAAAACAAAAACAACTATACACACAGCCATACAGGCGCCAATACATCGAATAAACAACATACAACAACAAAATGCACACAAAGGGAGTAGAAGATTCTTAAATCTTTTAGATTCTATTTGGACAAGTATAAACAGGGAACGTCTGAGTGGATAATCAATCAGTGTAAAATTAAACCTCAAGTTAAGACGTGCATTTCAAGTAAATTCTTACGAAGTGTCAACTTTGTGTAGTTAAAGTAAATAAAATTCTTATTTGGGTACGGTTTTCCGTTGGTCCTCGTCAAATTTGGTTTGTGAACAAACCGGTTTCGACCGTTTGCCATCTTCAGTGTTCTTTTCGTACTCGAGTACGACGAGTTCTCCGGTGACGTGGGTCGACGAAAAACTGTACCCAAATAAGAGTGAATCTAATCCCGTCGGAAAATCTAAGCACATATTAAATAAAATTGTTATTAATTTAAAAATTCTAAAAACGGGTGTTATTTATTTTGCAATAAAGAACTCACAACAAAACGTTTATAAAAGGTACATATAAACGTAACAATATATTTAATTCTACTGTACGTGTGTTGTGACTGAACTCCTCCTAAACGGCTGGACCGATTTGCATAAATTTTTTTGTATGCGTTTGGGTGGTGCACTGGGTAGTTTAGGTTTACAATTCGGTCCAATTGGACAAAGGGGCGTGGTACCTCTCATACAAACCACAAATTAAAAATCTATTGCTTCTGCTCCTGATAACGGTATTTGATAACGGTTGGTACGTTCTGCTCCTGATAACGGTATTTGATAACGGTTGGTACGTCGGTTTGGCGTGCATATTGTAAGTGTTGCTGCAAATATGGGCGGGATTGTACAAAGGGGCGTGGTACCTCCCGTACAAACCACAAATTAAGAATCCAATAAATCTGCTCCTGCTAACTGTATTTAAACAGAATTTAGTATTTCGGTTGAGTGAACATATTTTAAGTTCTGCTGCAAATAAAGGCGGGATTTAATAAAAACGCGCGATACCTCCTATACAAATCTTCGTTATGTATATAATTCTACTCTACGTGTTTATGTCACTGAATATATTTTTTTTGCATGCGTTTGGGTGCCTTGGATTATTTACATTCACAAACCAGCCCAGCAGGTGGCGCTGCAGTCGGTATCCAGGTTATGCAATTACACTGCAACTACACAACTGGATCGACTTGAATGAATTTTTGTGAATTTATTCAATGCATTTAATTTTTTGTTGCGCTGTGGTCTGATATTATATTGTATCGCATTTACGTAAATATTGGGCGTTGCTTACTTCAAAAATACACGCACGCAATAAATTTGTCGCCAGCCGCCAACTAACTCCAATGTGTCTGGTCGGATTACGGTGAAAGGCCCAAAGTAACATGGAATCGATTACTGCCGCCGTTAAAACAGTCGCTGTGGGAATCGAGCTTATTTGTTTGCGTTCTCATAAATTCATTCTCAATGGGTTAGCTAGTATAAATATATATCGCTAGTGTATATATATATATATAATATATATATATAAATATATATATATATATATATATATATATGTAAGTATATATGTATATGCAAATGCGATAATTTTAACATCGACTAGTACTAGAAACTCAGTTTATAAAAAAGGTTAATTCAGTTAAGAGAGTATTTTCGTTTTTGTTATATATATAAATGAAATGGTCCACGTATGTAATGAGTTGGCGTGAGAACGGCTGGAGCGATTTGGCTGATTTTTGTTTTATTCGATTAGAAATTTTCTGGAGATGGTTTGTATGAAAAAAAAAATAAAATTTTCCGGAAAACTTAGAAAATTCATTTATTAATTTTCTTCTGTTGTTGTTGTTGTAAACACAAATAAGTTATTCACGACTCGACATGTTCGTTCGAACTGGTTGGATAAAGCTATGTGGTTGTTTGTATTTAATGAGTTTGCATACGTGCAAACACACGTATACATTCTTAGTATGCGACAAAAAAAACACAAAACAAAAATGAAAACAAAATAAAAGACCAAATAAAGAGAGGCAACATCTTCAACTTCGGCCAAACCAAACATTGTTCTAACATGTCAACAGTCAAAAATGTATTTTTATGTTTGAAGATTTTTTTAATTCATTTTTTTTTTAATTCATACATAGATGCCAGATCTTTTAGAGATAATACCGTCACAATTTTGGGAAAAAAATCTTACTTTATGTAAAATTCATAATAAAATCACATGTACATATATATGTAAATAGATTGCATGTTTTTCAACACTTTGAAATATGTATATAGTATGGAAGAAATAAAAAGTTCAAATCCTTTGGTGAATTTATTTTTAATTTAGTAAAATATGCATTTTAAGTTTAATTTTTAAATTTTTTTTAAAGTGTATAAATTTATACCAAAAAAATATAATTACATATATAAAAGATTGACTTACATATGTACATATACATACATACGTTTTAATAAACATCAGCAATCTTTGCTTAAGTTACAGAATTTGCCAGGAGAGCCCAACGAACATGATACGTTTTCAATAACTAGACTTTATTAAGAAGTAATTTTTCTCCGCATGAGAAAATTAAAAGAGCAACTCGAAGAACTAAAGTTTTTATTTTCACTTTTCAATATAATATATATTAAATCATGTTAGTGAAAACATAAATAAATCCGTTTCACTTCTCGATTTTTTTACTTAGCCTGCGTTTAAACTTTATACAGTTCCTAAACATTGCTCAGTGATTTAATTTAGACGTGTTGGATAATACTAAAAGTGAAAATTTGAACATATATTCTACATACATATGGACATATGTATGTATGCACATTAGCAGTGCTTTTGATTCGTGCGATTTGATTCACATAATTTTAAAATGAATAGTTTTTATAAGAGAAGAAAAACCGTGATATATTGGACAGTGAGAGATTAAAAATATCAAGTCACCGACAATTACAACAATTACACTTCACTTTGAAGTTAATAAATAATTTTCTACTCGGTGCAATTTTAACGATACATACATATGTATATCGCTTATATGCTGAAAAATCCAATATCAAAATTCTTTTGTTCTAAAATTTTATTGCTAAAGTAAAAAATAAAAGCTAATCTCCCAACGACTTTGTTAGCAGTCAACATTTCTTAAAATTTGAATGATTATCTATCTATGTTTATCTATCTATTCACATACATTGCTCAAAATTATAGCGATTAACTTTGGTTAAGTGAAAGAGCCATTTTGGCTGCAAAAAACAAATACGTTGATTAAATAAATTCAAAAACCCAAAGCTTAATTAATGGCGAATGGTATTCGTATAAGTCGATTGGTTCCATAACCGATCCCGAAAATATTGTTAACTACCCCGTAGAGTTCCTGAATTCATTAAATTTACCGGGAATGCCACCACATAAATTCCAGCTTAACGTTGGAGCGGTAATAGTCATGTTACGTAACCTAAATCAGCCAATACTATGCGATGGTACTAGATTGGTTATTAAAACACTGATTGCAATAATAATTATAGGAAAGTTTGTAGGTGAAGAACTGCTTACTCCAAGGATACCTATCATACCAAGGGATTTACCATTTAAGTTCAAACGTATCCAATTTCTCGTTTGCCTAGCATTCGCAATGATGATTAATATATCCCAAGGATAATCGGTAAAAGTGTGTGAGTTAAACCTAGAATACCAAAGCTTTCCCACGAGCAGTTGTATGTTGCATGCTCAGAGTTGGGACACCGTCAGCACTGTTTATTTTCTCTCCCAACAGAAAAAAAATATTGTTTACTATCAAGCTTTAAATGAAACTATATGCTTACCTTTTTTGTTTGTTTATTTTTTAATGAATTACCTTAATAACTATTAAAACAATAAATTGAAAAAAATTTGTGTCGAACATTTTTTTCTAATTCCATATGATATATTAATCATTAGCAAATAGTTTCGGAGCGAAGCCGGGTCGTACAGCTAGTTCTTTTATAATTTTAGTATATTGATATCTTATTATTTGTTTCAAACTCGCATTGAATGCAATGCTTACAAATATCAAGTTTATCAAATTTCACGATTCTCAGACAAATATGATCTCTATTGAATATAAGTAAAACGACGTGGTTTGTTAAAATTTTGTATACCTGGTGTATTCTTACAATTTTAAATTGAATTTTCTTTGAATATTCTCTTTGTTTAAAGATAATTCAATGATATTATTTTAAATTAAGATGGGTTTGAACAACAGAATTTTACGGGCTAACCTTTGGTTAAAAATTATGCCGACTTAACTTTTGAGAGTAGTGGTATCTCTACGCAGTGCAGAACATGAGTATAAATTTTTTACACACTAATATTTTTAAAATCGTAGGAATTTTGATTAAAAAACCATATTTATGTGCATTGTTAAAAATCTGAAGAAGTACATTTCTTGAAAATTGGTGCGGCCAGTCGTTGTAAAAGATATTAATACGTCCGCTGCTAAAACTGTGTATTTACAATGGCAATTTTCAGTCAAATGTATATATATTAAAAACACACTAAGGTATTTTTTGCAAAACATTTCAAAGATCGTATTTATATTTTAGATTTATTGCTGTTTTTGAAGTTTTGTTTAAAAAGTAAAATACATGAAATATATATTTATATATAGCGTCCTCATTAATAATTACTATTAATAATTGAATTAGGAAAACTATATTTAAAAGAAGTGATAATTTGGATATGGTTTAATACTACGTGCGTAGCGAATATCAAGATCCGACATTAATAAAATATCTATTAAATGTGATATATTCATTTCTTAATTATAAGGAATTTTGTTAAATAAACTTTAAAAAATAAATTTTAATCTTTTTGCTTTATACATTAGCTGCAAATGATACTGCGGAGCAAATGGAAAATTCCGCTTTAATTATACAAACTGCATGGAAAAACTATAAAGCAAAGAAGCTTTTGAAAATGAAGCTAAACATTAAAGAGGCATTATACGGCATGAGAAAAACAAAAAAGATTTTGAACCAAGAAGAATACAAAACCAATACTTTTCAGGCATACCAAAAATACTTAAGACAAAAAGAGTTAGAAAATGATTATAAAGAGCTCACAAGCAATGAACGTGAAAGATTGGTACAGCAATATAAGCCTCAAATAATGGAAGATATATCCGATCACATACGTGAATGGTTTAAAGAGTTGTAAGTAGTCATACGTTAATTGTTATTTTTAATATAATATAATATAATATAATATAATATAATATAATATAATATAATATAATATAATATAATATATATAAAAATAAGTCAGGTTTTCCTTCCTGACGCTATAACTCAAGAACGCACAAACCGATTTCCACGGTTTTGCATTGGTTAGAAAGGTCTCGAGCTCTGTGAGGTTTATAGCAAAGAAAATTCAGGAAAAATGTAAATAGAAAAGCAGGAAAACAGGGAAAATCATTTTTCACATACAGCGCCATCTCTGCTATATAACATGTACTACAACGGCACCAGTACGTGGTGTGTGAGTATCCCTCACGAAAATAAGTACGTTCGACATGCAAATAACCGAGGAAATATACAATGAAGGGTTGATTCTGATTGAGGATCAATGCTTGACTATTGCAAACTGACTACTGATTGATATAGGCATGATTGCGCCAAATCGATCTATACACGATGCATTCAACTGTAATGAATAATAAAAGTGTATAAACACATGTATACATAAGCAACAAAAAGTATATCCTTTTATTTTGGAGCGAAAGGACACGCTAATCAATTTGGCGTCTAGCGCCCAATATCTCTATATTTATACGGCGGAGATATGCCAATTCATATCCTTTTATTGTTGAGCGAAAGGACACGCTAATCAATTTGGCGTCTAGCGCCCAATATCTCTATACTTTATACGGCGGAGATACGCCAATTTACCTTCTTATTACTCAGCGAAAGGTGCGCAAATTAAAGATTTTATCAAAGCAAGTTGTTTGCCTTCGTTGGCACAGAATTCTTTATTTATACTTAAAATTATTCTTATTTTCTAATATTACAACTAAATTGTGTGGGTTGCTGAATAAGCATTTTCCCACGATTTGAAATAACTTAAATTACTTATATTATACATTTCTGCATTTAATGCAACTTAAAAATAATTGTGTAATTCTAAACCTTATTATTTCTATGTGTGATGGGTACGTGACAAAGCGTGAGCCCGCACACACTACACCCTCACCCTTTAAAAAAACAAAAAATATTTTTTTTTGTTCTACTCTTGTTACTTAATATCTAGTTTTAGCGCGCATGTAATTTTTATTGTGTTTATAAAATTAAGTATGTACGTACATATGTGTTTATATTTACAAGTATATATAAAATAAAGTTAACTAATTAGTTATATTCTTATCTGAATAATTTTAAATTGTTATTATGTACAAGCTTTTCAATATTTTTGTATGAAATTAATGAATTTACTCCTTGTCTGTCTATTATTTTAAAAGGACCTTTATATGGACAGTCTAGTTTCTGTCCGCTATGATTTTTTTAGGAGAACTAGGTCACCAATTACAAATTTTGTTTGCTTTGAAGATTTATCATAATATTCTTTTTTTGTTGTTTTTGCGTTCATTAATAGTTTTCAGACATTCTCGTGTGCGTTTTTCAATCTCGTCCCAAGTTCATTTATGTAACTGTCATAATTATAAAATGGTTTAATTAAATGGCTGTGATGTAGTAAGTTTGGAAGTCTTCCAAATATTAACTCGAAAGGGGTGTAATTTGTAGTTGTGTGAGGTGTGGTGTTATAAGAATATATGTAATAGGGTATATTTTTATCCCACTCCTCGTTTTCGGTACAACATAATAAGTATTCCTTTAACACCCTATGATTTCTTTCTATGCCACCTAAAGATTCATGGTGATATGGGGTTGATATCTTATGAGTGATATTTAATAACTTGCATATTTCTGATAGTATTTGATTTACGAATTCTTTACCCATATCGGTTTTCATTGTTTCAAAATGACCGTATTTCAGTATGTACTTTTCTACCAATGTTTTTGTTACTTCTGACGCTTCCTTTGATGTCATAGGAAAAGCTTCTACATATTTTGTTAAATCGCATTGTATTGTCAGAATATATCTGAAACCATTGGATGGTCTTAATGGGCGATTGCGTTGTTGCCTGGGTTGATGTTGCCGTTGTCTGTTGTGGTTTCTATTTCGCTGATTTGTATTGTTGTATCTGGATTGTTCATTTCTGTTGATGTGATTGCGTTTGTTATACGACATGATGTGGGACTCTTCTGCGTGATTGGATTCTTGTGCTATTTGAAGGGCTTCTTTAATAGTTTTCACCCTACTAGCTGTAATTGTCTGTGAAATGTTTGCATCCGTCTAACCTCGTTTTTAAACATTGAATGCTATGGTGTCGTTTGACCTAATTATAGCTGATTTTTCCGCTTCTGACTCGAGTGATTGTATTTGAATGGTATTAAGTTGTGCTATGAGAGTTTCTATATTCTCTGCAAATTTGGAAATTGGCCTTCTGCCCTGTGCGAGGCTTGATATTTCATCTGGAATTATATTCACAGTCTTTTGCGGTCTAAATATGTCCTTTAAATTATTTATGAGGCTTGTAACATCAGTTGTTGTACGTAATTCAAGTTTAACTTTAATATTATCTGGTATCTTTATGTTGTATACCAGCGCAAAGAAATTCTGCTTTTTATTATCAGGAATTTCGTTGTTAAACAGTTCTACTAGATTAATAAATTTTTGGGCATCTTCTGGTCTTCCAGAGAATTCTGCTATTGCTTTTATGTATTGTAAAACATTAAAAGTTGGCTCAGTCATTTTCAGGTTTCTTTTATTTCGTTTGAAAAGTCCTAAAAATATTGTAATACACCTTGCTATGATTTTAAATGATATTGGATTTTTATGATGTTCTAGTTTGTCGTTTAAAATTGAAATAATATTGAAGTAAATATTTCTTGCTTGTTTTACTACATCTTTCTGGAAAGTCTCGTCCTCATCCTTAATAGTATTAATTAATGTTTGGTAAAGGCTTGCGTTTTCTTCCTTCTTTCTCAATATAGTTCTCTTTAAGTATCTTCGATTAGGTGTTTTTTTGAGGTTGGTGAGGTTTTGTTTGAGACGTGTAAGTATGTCGAGTGCTAATTCACTCATTTGTTGCATTTAAACAGTTCTTATGTCATTAAGGCGTACTACTGATCTAGCAGCTTTGAGCATTTCCTGACGTTTGTTCTTTTTGTGAATTCTGCATAATTTTAGGCCTAAGTTAGATATTGTAATGGCTAAGATTATCCATAAGAATATTTCATGATATCCTAGGGTCTCTGAATGGTAATCTTGATTATTTATAATTTGGACTGCAGCGTCACCGGACTGTGCCGTTGATTTTGTCTGCAAGACAGACATTAGAATAAAATATTATTTGTTTTTCCTTTTTTTTGTTTAGTTTTTATTTACTATTATTAATTATTTACGATGATTTTTTTTTGTCTTCTAATCTCCTTTATTTTAGGTATTTCTCCCAGAAGCTGATGATGTTACTCACGTCGTTCGCTGTTGAAACCTCTTCGTTCATCTGTGGTAATAAGCATTAGGGGTTTTCTTACTTAACAAAATTTTTATTAATTAGAATTTTAACAATGAAAAAAATTTTTCCTATTCGGATAAGAGGGATCAGAGGATCGCAAGTAGATGTTTGGCAGAATCGCCATGTAATATCTCTATATTTATACGGCGGAGATACGCCAATTCATATCCTTTTATTGTTAAGCGAAAGGACACGCTAATTAATTTGGCGTCTAGCGCCCAATATCTCTATATTTTATACGGCGGAGATACGCCAGTTTACTTTTTATTACTCAGCGAAAGGTGCGCAAATTAAAGATTTTATCGAAGCAAGTTGTTTGCCTGTCAAATAAAATCTGTCCCTTCGTTGGCACAAAATTCTTTGTTTATACTCAAATTTATTCTTATTTTCTAATATTGTCCTAAGTCTAATTACAACTAAATTGTGTGGGTTGCTGAATAAGCATTTTCCCACGATTTGAAATAACTTAAATTACTTATATTATACATTTCTGCATTTAATGCAACTTAAAAATAATTGTGTAATTCTACACCTTATTATTTCTATGTGTGATGGGTACGTGACAAAGCGTGAGCCCGCACACACTACACAACCAAGAACTAAATCGGGAGCTGCAATACATTGTTGGTACATTGCAGGAATTCGTTCGAAATAATGTGCCTTTGCTGAATGAACAGCAAAAAAAGGTATACGAAACATTTATGCAAGCAGTGGACAATAATACTGGTGGTCTATTCTTCCTGAACGCAACTGGAGCAACCGGGAAAATATTTGTCATTTCATTGATTTTGGCCACTTTGCTATCAAGATGTGATATAGCTTTGGCGTAAGCATCATCTGGAATTGCAGCGACTCTTCTAGATGGCGGTCGTACTGCACATTCTGCGCTTAAGTTGCCACACAATTTGAAAACAATTTATACTCCAACTTGCAATATTTCCCGATCCAGTGCAATGGGAAAATTGTTGATGCAATGCAAGCTCATTGTATCGGATGAGTGCACAATGGCACATAAGAAATCACTTGAAGCATTTAACTTCACACTGAAGGATTTTTGACGAAATAACAACATCTTTGGCGGCTTGATGATATTGTTGGTAGGCGATTTCAGGCAGACGTTCCCAGTAATTCCCCGTGCTACGCCTGCAGATGAATTGAATGCTTGCCTGATGGTATCACCTTTGTGGAATAACCAAAAAACATTATCGCTAACCACTAATATGAGAGTTCAACTTCAAAATGATCAAAGTGCTGCACAATTTTCAAACAATTGTTAGCTGTTGGAACTGGAAAAGTCCCAGTTGATGCGACAGCTGGATTTATTACTCTTAACAACGACTTTTGCCGATTTCTAGACTCTCAATTAGCTCTTATTGAAAATGTTTTCCCAAACAGTAGTGAGAATTATCAGAATTATGCTTGGTTAAGTCAACTAGCAATTCTAGCCCCACAGAATAATGAGCTACACGCACTGAATTCTACCATTCAATCAAAAATCAATGGCAATTTGGTGACATACAAATCCCTTGATTCTATAAAAAATCCCCATGATGCAGTAAATTATCCAACGGAGTTCTTGAACTCTCTGGAGTTACCAGGATTTCCACCCATAACTTGCAACTCAAAGTTGGTTCAGTTATTATGATATTGCGTAATTTGAATCCACCGCGACTTTGCAACGGTACTCGACTTGCGGTGAAAAGACTTATGCCGAATTTGATTGAGGCAACCATTATTAACGGAAAGTACGCAGGTGAAAATGTATGTATTCCTCGAATATCAATGATTCCGACTGATCTTCCGTTTGACTTCAAACGATTGCAATTTTCGGTTTGCCTTGGGTTCGCAATGACAATTAATAAGTCGCAAAACCAATCGCTTAGTGTTTGCGGGATAAATTTAGAAAATCATTGTTTTTCACATGGGCTGCTATACGTTGCGTGTGTACGAGTTGGGAAACCATCCACTTTTTTTGTGTTAACGTCAGAACAAAAAACAAAAAACGTAGTTTAGTTTCAATGAAACGGATAATTTGAGGACACGTATAACCCTTCGATTCAGTAGTTACTGTGTATTCACTTTCATTTTTTACTTAGAGAAGTTCAGCTAAATTCCACTTCATTTTTGTAATCGAAATGAACTCATTACTGTTGTGTAATGAAATAAAAATTTTCCTTTTCAAACATAAAACAAAAAAAAAATAATTTTCCTTTTTCTTCTAATCCCCAAACGAAATATTACAAAAAACGAAGCCATCTGGAGGCCGGGTTTGCTAGTAATATAATACAATATATATAATAATTATAGTTATGTGACTTTTTAATATTTTTTAGTAGTTAATTATTAAGCACTAGGTCATTATTTAATAAAAAATTTTTAAAAAACTTTATTTTTTATTATTTTTTCAATATTTCGCCAAACCATTGGTTGGCATCATCAGGATAAACAAAAAAGACGAATATATAAATAATTAATCAAAATTGAAAAAATTTTTTGATTAACAAATTCTAAAATAATCAAAAACTTTTTCAAAAAACAAAAACAAACAAAAAACAAAAAAACTACAAATTGAAAAAAATTTAAAAAACTATAGATACATACATACTAACAAATTTTTAATATTAAAAAATTTTTTCAAATGAAAAACAGTTTTGAAAATAACAATTTTACAAAACAATATCATTTTACACATATATTCAAAAACATAAATTTAATGACCAAACATTACAACAAAATTAAAAGTATTAATTTTTAATATTATGCAGGTACAGAGTTTTGTTATGCACCAAATGTCTATAATTTTGTGCAACATTCTGCTTTAAAATTTATTCTTTTGGTTAATGGTACTTTAATTATCTGTAACATTTCTAACATATACCGACAATTAGTGACAAAGAATTCCATAGAAAGAACAAAGGAAAGATTAGAAATATATTAACTGAGAACAATTTTCCATTACGATTAACTAATAAGTAAGGACCTAGTGCTTAATAATTAACTACTAAAATATAATATAATATAATATAATATAATATAATATAATATAATATAATATAATATAATATAATATAATATAATATAATATAATATAATATAATATAATTATAATATAATATAATATAATATAATATAATATAATATAATATAATATAATATAATATAATATAATATAATATAATATAATATAATATAATATAATATAATATAATATAATATAATATAATATAATATAATATAATATAATAAATATAATATAATATTGCTACGGATGTGTCTTGCTTGTTTTAAAAAAAAATAATTAAGCAATAAAGCGAACTACTGGGTATATTGTTTACGAACTGCGTGGCTTGCTAAGAAAACTTATGGTACAACACCAAAATTTGTAGTTACAAACTGCGTAACAATTTTATAAACGCAAACAACAACAATTTGTTATGCTGTTTACCAACTGCGTGGCATCCATATGGCCAAGGAATGAGGAGGACCTGAAAATGATAAGTAGACTCCCTCATAGTGTGAAACAATTGCGATGGCAAGCTATTCGGTTGAAATGTTGCTTAGGGATTTTGAGATAGTAATGGATAAGCTAAAATATCGGACTATCATGCAGAGTACAAGGCGAAATGTAGTCAGAGCAGCAGATGTCGCTCTTGTTTAGTATATTTTTGACAGCGGCTGGAAGCAACTAAAGAAAATCTTATCGCTCCACTATGCTGACAAGAGGAATGTTCAAACCCACAAACATGAGCTAAATCAACTCTCCCAGGGCTCGTTCCCCCCGGGGGCACATTTATGGTCTTTATAGTACGTAACAGCTATCTAGATCTGTGCAACTGGGGGTATAAAGGGAGCCCAGTCCCCTGAAGACAGCCAGGGAGTCAACTGGAAGCTCCACTTTATATCCACGGGGATCAGTGAACCCGCAGAGTTCATTATTTGTCTCTTTAGACATTTAATAGTTCTCTGACTGATCATTGAGGTTGGCCCCTATATGGGAGTATCGTGGTGGTTGTGGTTTTGCGGCCCCATAACAGTATAACGGTTTTTATGGTGGCCAGGATCATCTCACTGATAATGACACCCAAAGTGAATGACCCAGTCCAGTGAGCATGCTAGACATGTGTTCTGGATAGGAGTTGAAAGTCTCCAACTCTTTAGCAAGGTGTGATGGTTTGCAGCCCTGCCCTGGAATCACTAAAGTTGCAACTAGGTGGTTCTGTTGCTTAGAATTATGTCTTTGGCTTCCTAGAAAGCTGTATGACATTCCAAATTATACAATAGTGGTTTGTCCACCATCTGATTAAGGCTACATAGCCAGGTGCGGATGTAAAACAAATCACACTCTCCCAAGGCTCGTCTAAGGTAGACGAAACCATTATATATCGCTTATAATAAGCAAATTAAAAGCAGAAACTTACAGCGAGGAAACAATTAACTATGCACAGGAATAGGGCATTGGATATATTTATCCATGGGCTTAACCCAGTCTTATCTAGGATGCTAATTACTCAACGCTAAGGACCTCTCCAGAGGTATAATGGCCTGCCTGGAACTCCAGAATCTCAACATGCGGAATAATATATTATACTCGAAACCGCAGACCATTCAGCCTACCTTACGTAGAATATATTACGAGCAATAATACAAAACATGAATTTTTGATCGATACTGGTTCGAACAAAAATTTTTGTAGCCCGAAATTGTCTACCGGAAGTATTCCCTTGCTAAATCCAGTCATCGTTAAAACTGCAAGGGTTGAAATTGAAATAACTAATAAAATAGCGGGAACATTTTTTGTAATATACGGAATACCTGATCTGATAACATTTTATGTTTTACCTGTTCTTAATACCTTCGATGGTATTAAGGTGATGATACCCTCAAAAAGTTTGGAGCTATAGTCTATAGGAAGTGTATTGTGCTAGTGTTTAGGGACATCATTAAAGTTCCTTTGGTAGCAAAAATATCGAATAGTTTAAATTATGTCTCGCAGGATTAAACTAGGGTGAAAACTATCGAAATAATTGACAGATTTAGAACATTATTTAGGCCGCTGGATATAAATCAAGTCATTGCCACAAATGTTCGTGCAGAGATAAGGCCCAAAACAACAGATCCTCTTTATTCAAAAAGCTACCTATATCCGGCTGCAATGAGGGAAACGGTTGATAGATAAATAGAGGAATTGTTATCCGAAGGAATAATACTCCCTTCGAAAAGCCTCTACAACGCCCCCATCTGGATAGTCTCAAAAAATCCAAAACTAAATGGAGAGAAGCAGTACAGATTGGAGGTTGATTACAAATGGCTAAACGCTATAACAATTTCCGATACGTACCCTATCCCAGATATTAATACCATCCTAGCGAGCTTAGGTAATGCCACCAATTTCACCACAATCCTCAAGTAGTATATAGGTAAAATGTATTATGTCTACATTGATTATATAATTATGTTCCGATGTAGCGAAAAAAAAACTTCTTAGTAATGTAGAGTCGATTTTCAAAAGGGAAGAAAAAGCGAATTTAAAAGTTAACATCGAAAAAACTTATTTTAGTCAAACAGAAGTTGAGTTCTTGGGATACATCGTGAGTGCAGACGGAATTTAATCAGACCCCAAGAAAGTGACTGCTATCGAAAAATTGCTCCCTCCTAGCAACCTTAAAGAGTGCTTTATAAAAGACTACGCAAGAGTAGCAAAGCCACTTACTAATTTAATTAGAGGAGAAATACCCAAGCCTCAAGATGATGCACTTATTGGCCCTTAAAAAATTAAAGAACCTTCTTTACTACATTTGAGATCCTGCCATTCCAGATTTTGACAAATCATTTAACCTTACAACTGACGCATTTAATTACGCCATCGACACTGTTCTTTCTAAAGGTGAGATTAGTAAGGACAAACCAATTGCTTAAATATCCCGCTCTTTGAAATCAAACGTCGTGGCAGATGCACTCTCTAGACTAAAAACTAGCGTTAACCACATCAGTGATGTTTTCACCGACACCACCGAAGTGGATTGACAAGCAACAAGGACAGCATCAGAAATAAGAGATGATGACGTCGAGTCAACAGGTTCAACTGTACACAGTGCAATACAGGATGCTTGAGACTTAATTCCGCATGTAAAAGTCTCCATCAATGCCTTCAGGAACCAAATACTCATCAAAATTTTTCCCGAATTGCAGTCCAGCGAGAAACCCCATAATCACTTCCTACGCCATTATGTCTCTTCACACGATTGGGGTGCAGAGAAACTTTCAGAGATGCTAAAATAGACACTAAATCCTAATATTGTGAATGGCATTAAAGTGCCAGAAATTTACAAAATTTATATTTATAGAATTGGAATCGCTCAAAAAGAAGTCAAGGATATAAGATCACTGGAGCTTCAATTCGAAGTAATGCAGAAGGAACACTACTGAGCGCACGGAAATGCAAGAGAAAATAAAGAACAAATTTTAGATGTACGTATGTACGATCACATTAGAAAATTCGTTGAGCGCTGTGACATTTGCAATAGCAACAAGTATGACAGAAATTCGATGAAACCCTTATTGCAAGAAACCCCTATACAAACTATGCCATGCGAAATATTATACATGGATATAATGGAAATACAAAATCAAAAATGTTTGCCTGTACTCGACAAGTTTTCCAAGTTCGTTAAACTGTTCCATATAAAAGAAAAATTAGTAAAAAAATACTACAAAATTTTACAGCACCAACGATTTTAGCAACCGACAACGAGAGTAATTTTCTCAGCCCCTTAGTTAGATTTCATTGAAAGGTTGGGGATAACAATTTATTTGACTCCATCGCAGCAAAGCGAAGTTAATGGATATGTAGAACGCGTCCATTCTGGACTAATAGAAATTTATTTGTGTCTAGGAGCAGAAAAGGAAGAACTTATCGTGTTAGAATTAATATTTGTAGCAGTCGACAGATATAATACCATACACTCCGTATCACAGGAAAAAGGCCCAGTAATGTTTTTTTTAACAGGACAAAATCATCCGAAACTAACAAAGATTTTGGTGAAGTAATTAGGAAAAATACCAAAGAGGAATAAACGTATGAACAGAAAACGCACGTCCCCCAAAAAATTTAGATAGGGCGATAGGATCTTTGTAAGAATTAACAACTTTAAGGTAAAAAAGGACAGTTTTTAGGAATGAAATTGAGAAAAGGATAACAAAGTTACAGTACGTACTGTAAGTGGTAAAAGGCTTCACAAGGCTCACATAAAAAATCTAAAACAAAGTTCATGAATAACTAAAAGCCTCTATTTCTTTCACAACATTCCAATCAATCTCAAAAAAATTAAATAATGTAATTGATAATATATCAATATATAAAGCGCTTCGGCAGAAAATTGGTAATCGCCTTTGACACTGGGGTTTAGAGTTGGCAACGCATGGACTATCGATGGAAACTTCAAATTGGTGCAGGTCATCAATCTGAAGGAATATGCAACAACTGCGAATGACGTCACATCGCTGGTCTTGAATCACATGCCGCCCGGAAAAACTAAAGAGATTATTCTTTATCACATCTGACACAACTGCAAGCGAGACTCAACGAGTTGGGTGACATACGGGGCAGAACTCGAAGATCAATTGACTGGATAGGTTATGCATGTAAGTGGATCGCCGGCAGCCCAGGTGCCGCTGATTGGAACTGTATCTTAAAAAGCCAAGACGCAATAATTAACAACAACAATGAGCAGTATAAGATCAAAAGAATACCACTAACGAAGTCGTTCAGAAAACTAACGAATTAATTACAAAAATGAACGAGATTAACAATGGGAAAGAAGTCGAGAGAATTGGGCAAGACACCGTGAACCAAGTACTAATTCTGAAGGGCACTATCAACGAAGTCGTGAGGGCTTACCAATTGGCTAAAAGAGGAATTATCAATACAAATTTACTAAACAGAGCCGAAATTAAAGACATCATTACCGAATCGGAAACATTGCCATACGCTAACGCTACAGGACCCACTGAAAATGGAAATCTATCCATAGACACAAATGGGTTACTGATGCACTTCGTTCTTTTTATTCCAAAGCTGAAAAAAAGACTTCTATCACCGACTCATCACTAGGTTAACGATAAGAATGGGTAAACAGATCAAACTACCATTTAACAAAATAATCGTAGCCAAAACGAAATGATTTGTCCAAATACAGCCTACCAACAACCATCTCTAATTTAGCTAGCCGAGGAATTCTGTATACCACGCCTTATCAAAGGAGGAACAGCGAATTTTCGCTACAAGGTGAGACTGACGCGTGTGATGGAAATGCTAACAACGGATATTATTTTCCTAACAAACTTCGAGGGTATCCTAAAAACCGAGAGTGAAGAAAAAGTGATCAATGGCACAACTATATAATGAGAGCGTACTGATTAACAATGAAACATTCTCCAGCACGTCCGTTTCAAGGTTACAACCGCTACCTCCTGTCCTAACGAGCGTGGCTAATGGAAAATTACTTGTGGACATCGATCAAGTTCATAACATAAGTTTGCACAACGTGGTTAAGCTTGGGTACCTCGGTCCTAAACTAAGCCTGTCACTTGGAACACACATAGAGGTCGAGATTGCATGGGCATTGCGTTGGACTCTTTTGGCATAAGATAACTAAGAAACTTAATCTGCCAACAATCATACTCCCACGGTCAGCCGTCCCAATATCGAACTCTAAAGCATGTGATCTATAGGACGCAGATATTTAAAGAGGGAGGAGTTTGTAATATATTTAAAAGGCTTTTTCATTTTATTTTCAATTTCTTGTCTTAGAGCTTCCTCAGTAAAGGCTCCTAAAACTTTTGTTTATTGAATCGCCAATTTAAAATTACATATATTATTATAAAATTACCAAGCTATCAGAAAATATAGTGCAATAACATTAAGGATTTGAATGTAGTTACGATATTTATAAACATATATACAAACATATCAAACTCAAAACAATTAAAAATAGGTTTAAAATGCAGTGCCCATATCAGTGCTTATGTAAAATAAAGTAACAACAATAATAAAGCTATTTTAGTGGTGGAATGTTGCTAACGTTTAATAAATTGGCCAACACAAGTGCTTTGGTAGTTAAACGCCTTCTACTTATATGCAGATGTGTTTGCAATTAAGACTGTTTATTAGTCTACTTATGTTTTCAGTAAACTAACTGGTCGGTTACACTACACCATCCTTTTATAAGAATGTTTTAGTATTACTAAAAAAATCTTACTTGCAAATAATTTATTTATGATGTATCTTTTATGAACCACTTGTTTCTTATTGTTTTTCCTATCAACTATTATTTCTTAAATCTATTTTCTTAATTTCAAATGGCTATATTGGCTATCTAATTTTGACCTGAGTTAATCTTAAGAAAAACTAAACCTCTTAATTCAAAATTATGATCTAATACATTCCTATTGTTGTTTTTTTTTTTTGGCATAACTTATTTTTATCTAACAATACTCGAGGTCTCTTAAATGCTATTTCTAATCTATATTTTGCCTCTTGGGATAGTCTTCGATATTGTATAACGGAGAAATTTTATATAGTTCCCTGAATTGCGAAAATGTATTTCATAAGGACAGTAATTACGTCCTGTGACTTCTTTTTACTATAACTAACGACTGATGATGGTAAGCTGTTGAAGTTTATTTTTAAATTTTAAGTAATTTATATAATTCTGTCAGTATTGAATTTTTATATTCTGTCCCCATGTCCGAAATGAACGTCTTCATTGGGCGAAACGCCTGTATAAAGTTCTCAAAAATTGCTCTAGCTATGGTGTTCGCATTTTTGTCAGGTATAGCAATAGTTACTAAGTATTTCGTTCCCTGTAGGGATTTTGGGAATGATCCTATTGTATCTAGGTATACCGCATCAAATGCCTTTTTACGCTTTTGCGTAATGGTCATCGGACATTTTAAGCGTCTGGTTGCTTTTGTTGTCTGACACTTGTGACAAGTTTTGACATATTTAGTAATGTCTCTTTTCATGTTTTTCCAATAGTGATATTTTTTAATTTCCTGAATTGTTCGACATATCCCTTCTACAGGATCATCGTGATATTGCAGCATTATATTAAGAATTGCCTTGACAATTTTATTATTAATTTGGGTCACCTTATTTAGTAGCACTATTTTTATCTTATTTAATTTTTTATTGTCCATATTGTTACGAAAATGTCTTGCCTAAGATTTAAAATAAAACAATTAAGCGATATGGAAAATTACTGGTTACAAACTGCGTAGAAGTTTATACGCACACACACACACAACTACAATTTGATATGCCGCTTACCCTTGCCTGGCATGCTGTTTATCATTTAAACGCGCAAGACAAAAAACTAATTTTGCAACAACAAATATATAGTATTTATCATCGGCGTAGTTTTCTAAGAAGGGTATACTAAGGGTATACTTTCACTACACTACGCTGACAAGAGGGATGTCCAAACGTTGGAGCATCAGCTTAATCAGCTTTCTCAGGGCACATCGAAGGTGGACGAATTTTACTCTACCGTGAACCACCAATTGTCATTGATAACAAACAAAATCAAAACGGAGGTATATAGCGAGGAGACAGTGAACGCCTTAATTGCCACACACAGGAATAGGGCATTGGACATATGTGTTCGTGGACTTAGTCCTGATTTATCGAGAATGGTGATAATACAACGACCAAAAACGCTACCAGAGGCGTATTCAGCCTGCTTGGAACTGCAGAATTTGACCATGAGGAATAATATCCTTCATACCAAGTCACCGATTCGAGGTGGTGCACCAGAATGTTCCCAAACGCGTACCACTGTACCACCTCGACCACTCAAGCCTTACCATCCCCCTTCTAACCCTTTCAGACCTAATATTTGGCAGCAAAGACGTGGTGATTATCAACCTGGAAACTTTAATTCCAATTATAGACCGGTACCATACCCAAAACCATATCGGGTTAAACCAGAGCCAATGGAAGTGGACCGTTCTATGCAAACCCGGAAGGTGAACTATATGAATCGTCCCAGACAGCCCGAGAAAAGAAGTGCTCCAGAAGTTTTTAATAGGGATAAACAAGCTCGTCTATTTCATTTGAATTCAGGCCAAGATGATATGGAGGATCAGCCTCCCCAGGACGGGATAACGGATAGTTTCGACAGTGTCGCAAGTCAACAAAATTTTATGGAGGAGGGCCTTCAGGCTTACCTTACATAGAGTATACGACCGCTCAAGGAGTGGTATACGAATTTTTGATCGACACCGGCTCGAACAAAAATTTTTGCAGCCCTAATTTATCTGCCGGAAGCGTTGCATTATTGAACCCACTTATAGTTAATACTGCAGGGGGCACAATTGAAATAAAAAACAAGGTCACGGGAAGGTTCTTTTTGAGGTATGGATTATTGGGTTCAATCGTATTCTATGTGTTACCAGGCCTAAATACTTTCGATGGTATCATAGGTGATGACACTCTTAAACAACTAGGAGCAGTAGTCGATAGGAAAGAAAACATCCTTCTAATTAGAAAAACCATTAGCATCCCTTTGAAAACAAAAATATCTTGTAGCGTTAATTATATCCTGAGTGACACTCATCCGTAGAAACGAGAAAAAAGATTGAAGAACTGGTGGGGAAGTACAAGGATCTATTTGGGCCACTTGACGAAGGCCAAGCTGCCGCGACCAGTGTGCAGGCAGAAATAAAAACGACCACGCCAGACCCTATTTACTCGAAGAGCTATCCCTATCCAGCTGCAATGAGAGATGAGGTGGAGAGTCAGATTAACGAGCTGTTGTCGGAAGGAATAATACGACCTTCAAAGAGCCCATATAATTCTCCAATATGGGTAGTCCCGAAAAAACCAAAGCCAAACAGTGAGAAACAGTATAGGTTAGTGGTTGATTACAAAAGGCTTAATGCTGTAACCGTGCCTGACACCTACCCAATACCGGATATTAATGCTACTTTGGCAAGCCTGGGTAATGCGAAATTTTTCACGACGATAGATCTAACCTCTGGTTTTCACCAAATCCCAATGAAACCTTCGGACATTCCGAAAACCGCATTCTCAACAATGAATGGGAAATTTGAATTTCTTCGCTTACCTTTCGGTTTAAAAAATGCACCAGCGATCTTTCAGAGAATGATCGATGACGTCCTTAAGGAATTCATAGGAAAGATTTGTTACGTCTATATAGACGACATAATTGTATTCGGTCCTAGTGAAGAGGCAACGTTGGTTAATGTGGAAACTATTTTCAGGCGATTAGAAGGGCACACTTAAAGGTCAACATTGAAAAGACGCATTTTATGCAAAGTGAAGTGGAATTTTTGGGATACCTAGTGAGTTCCGAGGGCATAAAGCCTGATCCAAAAAAGGCTAAAGCCATTCAAAATCTTCTACCTCCGACAAATTTAAAAGAACTAAAAGGATTTTTGGGAATGACGTCCTATTACAGACGCTTTATTAAGGATTACGCAAAGGTTGCAAAACCATTGACGAACCTAACAAGAGGCGAAAACGCACAGGTAAAAGCTAACCAATCAAAAAAAGTTCAGATAACTCTAACGGATGAAGAAGTAACCGCTTTTCAGAGCCTTAAAACCCTTTTAACTACAGCGGAAATTCGCGCTTTCCCCGATTTTAATAAACCATTTAATTTGACGACTGACGCTTGTAATTATGCCATTGGTGCTGTCCTTTCTCAAGGGGAAGTCGGTAAGGACAATCCTATTGCTTATATATCGCGATCACTTAGCAAGACAGAGGAGGCATACGCTACAAATGAAAAAGAGATGCTAGCTATCGTATGGGCCTTGGATAATTTGAGAAATTATTTATACGGTGCAAGGAACATAAAAATTTATACAGACCATCAACCTCTTACTCACGCGTTCGGTAACAGGAATTATAATGCTAAATTAAAGCGATGGAAAGCCCGAATCGAGGAGTATAATCACGAATTAATCTACAAACCTGGTAGATCAAATTACGTTGCGGATGCTCTCTCAAGGTTAAGAACAAGCGTTAACCACATTAGTGATGCATCAACCATAACGCAAAAAACAAGAACAGCGTCAGAAAAAAGAGAAAACGATGTATCGTCAACTGGTTCAACTGTTCACAGTGCGGATCAAGACGCTTCAGACCTTATACCTCACATGGAAGTCCCAATCAATGTTTTTAGGAACCAGATAATTATCAAAATTGGTATGGAACTTCATTCGAGTGAGCAACCACATGAAAACTTTCACCGGCATTATTTCTCATTACCTGAATGGAATACCGCTAGTCTTTTGGACATACTTAAGAAAACATTGAATCCTAGTGTAGTCAATGGGATTAAAGCCCCAGAAAACTACTTGCCAGTTATACCGGAACTTTATGTAGAACACCTCTCAGGGTACAAAATTAGAATCGCCCAAAGTATAGTCACTGACATTAAGTCTGAAGAATTGCAGTTCGAAATAATCCAAAAGGAACATCGTAGGGCACATAGAAATGCAAGGGAAGATAGGAAGCAAATTATAGAAGAATATTATTTTCCTCGTATATTCGCCCTCATTAGAAGATTTGTGACGAACTGCGAAGTGTGCAATTCGAATAAATATGATAGAAATCCCACGCGGCCAGAAATCCAAGAAACACCAGCACCTACGACGCCATGTGAAATTTCGCACATGGATATAATGGAAATACAGGAGCGAAGATTTATATCCGTAATCGACAAATTTTCCAAGTTTGCTAAACTCTTCCATATTAGCGATAGATCTGTTCTGAACATCAGAGAAAAATTAGTGAAAATTTTGCATTACTTTACAGTACCTAGAATTTTGGTATCTGACAACGAACGTAGTTTCATTAGCCCTTTGATTAGAGATTTCCTCGAAAGACTAGGAATAAGAATATACCTAACGCCATCTCAGCGCAGTGAGGTGAATGGTCAAGTGGAGAGATTGCACTCAACTCTAATTGAGATTTATAGATGCCTAAGAGCAGAAAAGCCAGAACTCAGTGTGCAGGAGTTGATGTATGTTGCGGTTGACAGGTATAATAATACCATACATTCTGTTACTGGGAAGAGACCGAGTGATATATTCTTTAATAGAATTCGCACTTCAGACCTGAGTAAATTGCTTGAAGCTCGCTCTAGAATTAATAAAGACCTTAGGAGACTCATTAGGAAAAATGTAAAAGCACGAAATGACCGCATGAATAGGAAGCGCGCATCGCCAAAGAAATATAAAAGAGGTGACGCTATATACGTTAGGGAAAGGAAAAGAAGGGCAAAGAATAAAGCAGTATATAGAAAAGAAATCGTAGAAAAAGACAATAGGGTTACAATACGTACGATGAGTGGTAAAAAGATTCAAAAGGCTAACATTAAAAATTTAAAACAGAATTGATACTAATACCCTCCATTAATGTTGAGATTATTGTTTTTTTATCTCTCTTTATCTCCTCTATTTGAATATATAGATATATAAATACAAGAAAAAATATGAAAATATATGAGAGAATAAAAATGAATAGAAAAAAATGATGAAGATTAATATCTAGACAAATGAAGAAGAAAAAGAAAAGGATAAAAATATATGAAAGAATAAAAATAAATAAGAAATAAATGAAGATTAATATCTAGATAAATGAAGAAGAAAAAGAAAAAGTATAAAAATATATGAAAGAATAAAATGAATAAAAGAAAGGAAGAAGAAAAAATTTTGTTTTTCTTTCTTCTTTTTTGCTGGCGTGAATGACAAGAGCATGCCTGTAAGTGGGTTCAATCGTACCTTAGTAGGTTAGGGGAGGCATGCCTGCTCCTGATTAAAACGGAATCCTGCGATCCCCCATGGCAAGTTCGAGAGGAACGCTAGGCAAAACCCAGAATTATCCAATTTTTCACAAATCAAAGATAAATAATTATTGAAATGAAATTTATATTGAATAGAAAAGAGAATTATACTGTCAAAACTTGACTTGGTCAACTAACAAGAGCCGGCCTGTTAGTGGGGTAAATTGCACCCCAGTAGGTCGTGGGAGGCATGCCTGCTCACGACTAAAAAGGAATCATGCAATCCCTCCATGGTAAGTTCGAGAGAAGAGCCAAGATCAAAAATCAAGAATGAAACTGAAATGAAAGCATACATAAAATAGATCTAAAGTTAAAAAAGAAATACATAAAGAAGAATTTTTTATTAAGAAATGGAATGTAAAAATAAAAATCTCTATACTCCATAAGAAAATGATAAAAATATACCAAAATAGAAAATCTAAGATTATAATTATAAGAAAAATTTTTCGCTAATTCTAATTAAGACTAAGATATTAATAAAAAACAAAAAAACAGGAAAAAAGAAAAGGATAAAAGGGCTTTGCCCAAATGTTACTAATCACAAAATTGATATTTGCAGGAAAAAGATGAATGTCTTGACAATCATTCTCCTTTCATACGCGAGCATGTTAACATCACGAGCGGCCAAAATTTTTCATTATGACACCCCAATTGTGACATTAAGAGCCGGAAACGCGTGGACCGTAAATGGGAATTTCAAACTAATCCATGTTGTTAATTTGGAAGCTTATACCACAATTGCCGACGACGTAGCGGCACAAATCCGAAAACACCTACCACCCGGTCAGAACAGGGTTCTTCTTGCATACTACCTTACGCAGATCCAGGAAAGACTAGCAGAACTAAAGGGCACAAGCAGAGGGAAAAGATCAATTGACTGGATTGGTTCCGCTTGGAAGTGGGTAGCTGGAAGCCCAGATGCCACAGACTGGAATAGTGTTTTAAAAACTGAAAATGCTATAATTACTAACAACAATGAGCAATATAAAATAAACACACAGCTTTTGAATGCGACTACCGAGGTTATCCAGAGGACCAATGCACTCGTTTCCAGAATGAACGAAATAGGCAAAGGAAATGAGGCCGAGCGACTTGGACAGGGAATGCTAAACCAAATACTTACCCTGAAGGATGGTGTAAATGAAATAATGAGAGCATGTCAGATGGCCAAGGGCGAAATCGTTAATACAAACTTGTTGGATCGAGCAGAAGTTAAAAAGATTATTACAGAAATGGAAACTTTGCCGTACTCCAACGCTGTCGAAGCAGTCGAATATGGGAAGCCATCTATTTATACCAATGGAACTCTGTTGCTTTACGTGATTGCCATCCCAAAGCTGAAAAAGGACTTCTATCATCGCCTCATAGCTAGGCCCGCTATTAAATCAAACAAGCAGATCGAGCTCCCTTTAGACGAAATCCTAATAAGTCAGCATGAAACCTACGGAATTAGAATTCCATGTCTCTCCATTAACAACGTAACAGTATGTCGGCAGTCTTCGCTCAAACAGTTAGCAGAAGGAAGTTGTATACCACGTCTACTGAAGGGCTGAAACGCAAATTGTCAGTTTAGAGGGACGAATGCTCAAATAGTTGAGATGATTACTTCTGATATGTTGTTCCTAACAAATTTCATTGGCGTGATTACAACGCGGGTTCATAGCGAATTGCTCAACGGTACCTACCTGATCCAACTTTTTAATGAAACAATTTTACTAGGCAATCAGACATACTCCAGCACATCCGTGTCTAGGAGCCAGCCATTACCTCCTGTTCTGACTAGTATTATTAATGAAGGATTATTGCTGGATATCAATCAAATCCACAACATTAGTCTGCATAACATAGCAAGGATTCAACACCTTAACCTCAGATCGAACCTTTCCTTGGGTGGACACATGGGCCTGGTGATTATGGTGGCTACGTGCTTCGGATTGTTGTGGTATAAGGTCACCAGACGACTTAATCTTCCAACGGTACAGACTCCCCCCCAACCACTGGCAGTGATCTGCGGGACGCAGACATTTAAGGAGGGAGGAGTTAACAACGGTGGCAAACCTGCCAACGAACTCGATGTGGCAGCGTAAGCACTTTTGTCACTTTAAATTATTACACGCGCTCCAGTTCGATGACCGGTAAAATACGTTCGGTCAGCACTACCAACGTTTTGGCTTCATTGGCGATTACAACATATTGGCTGCATCAGCAACTCACGTGGTAGTGCAACGTGATAGGGGAAGTCATCGATCCAAGCTAATTGAACTTACACCAGCAGTCTTGGTTACGCGCTCAATCAATAAAGTCTTATTTTTATTAATCAAAATTTTAATTGTATAAATAAAATAAATTAAATTCAAATAAGTGTTTTTATTGCCGCAGTTGTTAGCGGCTTAAAGATTTTTTTTATATCGAATAAATTAAGGATTTCTAACTACAATGATAGTAAATTTTATAATAATAATAATAATAATAATAATAATAATAATATAATAATAATACAATGATAAAAATTAAAAAGTATATCTTACACTAGTTTATATGGTTTTAAATTATTATTATGTATTTCTATTTCTATTCCATTATAGTCTATTATTGTATTAACATTATTTCTTTTTACAATTCTATATGGTCCTTTGTATGGACTTTGATATTTTTTTTTATTTTCTACTTTAATTAAAACTAAATCTCCTATGTTTAAATTCATTTTTTTTGTATATTTAGTATTGTTTATTCTTTTAATTTTAGTTTTAATTGTTAGTTCTTTTGCTTTTTTTAATGCATATTTTAATTTGACTCGTAATTCTTGTACGTAGTCATCATAATTATAAAATGTTCTTTTATTAGACAAAGTGTCAGATGGCAGGGTAGGTAATTTACCATAAACTAATTCAAAAGGCGAGTAGCCTGTGTCTATATGGGGTGCTGTATTATAAGCGAACGTGAAATGTGGAATCCATTTGTCCCATTAATAATCATTTGCGGTTGTTAACAGGAATTCATTAAGTACTCTATGATTTCTTTCTATTGAACCAAGTGTTTCGTGGTGATAAGGTGTTGAAAATATTTGTTCAATGTTAAGTAGTAAACAAATGTTACGCATTACTTCGTTAGTAAATTCTGTTTCTCTGTCATACTTAAGTACTTTAAATTGACCATATTTTAGGATAAGTTGTTCAACTAGTGTTCTTGCTGTTGTAATTGCATCTTTTGTTGACATTGGATGAGCGATGACAAATTTTGTCAACTCGCATTGCATAGTTAAGATGTATCGGTACTCGTTTGATATTCCAAGTGGTCCTACGGTGTCAATTGAAATCACTTCAAAACTATTGTTTGGTGTGTCTGTCAATGTAAGTGGTTCTTAATGTGTTTTGTTTGTTTATTTTTGTTGCAAGTGTCGCAATATGATATGAACTTTTTTACCATTTTACTCATGTTTTTCCAAATGTATCTTTTCTTTAGTTTGATGATTGCTTTACGTATTCCTAAGTGGCCTGAGTGTGTGGTATTGTGGAATTCGTTTATTAGTTTATATTTTAGGATATAATCTTCAATTTGTTTAGGGGCATTGTATATTAAAATCTTAAGTTGAGGACTTTCATTATTTGTTATTATTATTCTTGCATACGCTTCTTTAAAATTTTCTTTTGTATATACTTTAAATATTTCATCTCTCGTTGATAGCGCTAATTCTTTAATATTCTCTTTTTTTATTTTAGATATCAGTTTCCTCAGAATCGAATCTAGTTTCGCTGAGTTATCGCTGAATCTTGCATGCATATTATTATTTATATCTTCTGTATGTAACTTCTTCATAATCGAATCTGGTTTCGGAGAATTATCATTACATACTTTATTCTTATTAATCTTATTTCTGACACATAACTTCTTCATGGTCGAAACTGGTTTCGATGAATTATCATTATGTCCAATGTGCACAATATTATCTTCTATAATTATATCTTCTTCTTCTATATTTTCTATTTTATTAAATTGCAATTTCTTCATTTTCTTTACATCATTAATGGAGATGCATTCCCATATGTGAAGTTGATCAGACTTCTGAGAATTGCATTTTTCCACATCGTTCTCTTTTACACGTGTATTATTATCTTCTTTATTTCTTTTATCTTATTAATTTCTTCTTTGTTCTTATATGCCTCATTATTATTATTTTTATTTGCTTCGTTATCCTTATTTTCATTATTCCTATTTTTCCTTGCCCTTGTTGTTACTAATATTTTACTTGTCTTTTCATCAATTTCATTTGGTATTATCTGTTTAAGTATATCTGAATTAATTTCTATCCGTATAGTGCGTCTCCATTAGTATTCATCTTTCCCTTTTTGTATATTATTGTGAAATCATAGTCGCATAAATCTAACCTTATACTTGTCATTTTTGAAGATGGATTTTTGTGTGAGAATAGCGAGATTAAAGGTCTGTGGTCTGTTACTACTATGAATTTTCTACCGTACAGGTATGGTCTGAAGTATTTAATACTCCAATGTATTGCCAATAGTTATTTTTCAATAATTGGTTTATTGATGTCGTGTTTTTGTAATGCTTTACTTGCATAAGAAATTGGTAAGTCTTTGCCTATTTCTCCTTGTGATAAGACTGCTCCTAATGCATAGTTTGAAGCGTCTGTAGTCAAAATGAATGGCTTTTCAAAGTTTGTGTATTGTAGTATAGGGGGGTTCATTAGTTTTTCTCTAAGACTGTCAAATGCCGTTTGGCAGTCTTCCGTCCATATGAATTTAGCTGATTTTTTTAATAAGGCGTTTAGGTTTTTTGCGATGTCGGCAAAGTTTGGAATAAACTTTCTGTAGTAATTGCAGAATGCTATGAATCTTCTAACTTCGTCAGTGTTTTTTGGTATAGGATACTGTTTTATAATTTCATACTTAGCGGGATCTGTCTTTACACCGTCTTTTGTTATTTAATGTCCTAGGTATACTACTTCTGGTCTTAAGAAACAACATTTTTTTGGATTTAATTTTAAATGATACTTTTGTAATCTGTCCAGAACTTTGATAAGGTTTTGATTGTGGTGCTTTAAACTGCATCCAAATACAATAATGTCGTCTAAATATAGAAAAGCTTCGGAATCCAGTCCTGAGAGTGCTATGGTAAGCATTCTTTGAAAGCTATTTGAAGAGATTTTCAGTCCAAATGGGAGTCTCTTGAATTGGTAATGATTTTGTGGTGTCGAGAATGCTGTTAGATGTCTTAATTGTTTGTCTAATTTTATCTGATGGAAGGAACTAGTCATATCAAGTGTAGAAAACCATTTTGCTCTTCCTAATTTATCCAAAATATCTTCCAATCTTGTTAAGGGAAATTTGTCGTTGACGATTTTGTCGTTCAGTTTTCTAAAATCTACTACTAGTTTCCATTTCTTTTTATCCTCCGTGTTCTTTTTGGGTACTAAAAGGAGCGGAGAATTATAACGGAAGGTTCTATTATGTCATCATTAAGCATTTGTTGTACTTGGTCATTAATTATGTCTGTATGTGAGTGAGGTAGTCTGTAATTTTTTATGTATACAGGTGTGTTGTCTGTTGTTGAAATTTTCTGCTTGTAAAAGTTGTTTACTGTCAATTTTTCGTTTTCTATGTGAAATACGTTTTGGTATTGTCTAAAAATGTTTATCAGTTCTGTTTTTGCATAGTCATCATTATTGTCAATTTGTAATTCGGTCATTATTTTATGAAAACGTTCTTCGTTGTATACGTCATTGTAAATAGTTTAATATTTCGTAGTTTTTCAGTGGGTCAGTTTGTAATTGAATATTGTCTAAGGTTACTGTGTCGGTTGTTGTATTTAAAATTTTAATGTGTGTCATTCCATGTTTTGGTGCTATTGAATTACTAAGAAAAATACCTGGTTTTAATTCATTGTTAAATGCATGAATGATTTGTGTTCTTGGCGGTATGATTATTTGTGACGTATTAAATGTTTTTGTTTGCATAGGGAGTGTTATTGTGACGTCATCTTTAAATAAAGATGTTGTAAATGTTTCATAGTCTATTTTGCATAGATATTTTCTTAAGAAATCTCTTCCTATTATACCGTCGGTTTCTATTGGGAAATTTGAATTTACTAATTGGAATTTGTGTTCGTATGGTTTGTCAGATAATGTTAGGTTTAGTGATATTTTTCCTAGTGAGTAAATTTCCTCCTTAGTAATGCCAGTAAATTTACATTTTTCTTCAGGGTTATATTGTTCATTTTCGAAATTTATGTTCATACGACAAAGAGATATGTCGGCTCCTGTATCAATAAGAAATGTAAGTTGTGTGTCTTTATATGTTGTGTATATGAAATTTGTGTTATTATTGGATACTTTGTGTATTTTTAGTTCTGGCTCTCCGGAATATCTGTGTACTCCTGGCCCGTCATGTTTCCCGATTGTATTGTATGTACGTTTTTATTGTTACTGTATCTGTTTATATTGGTGTGGTTGTTGTTATTACTATTGTTTCTGTTATAATTGTTGTTATTAGAATTGAATCTACTATAGTTGTTATTAAAATTGTTTCCATTGGGTTTCCTGTTGTTATTATTATGTCCATTTGAATTATTATTAAATCTGTTATTCATGTGCGGATTGATATTTCAATGGTCATAATTTTGTCTGTTATTATATCTATTGGAATTGTAGCTACTATGTAGTTGGCGTGTGTTAATGTTGTTGTATTTGTTGTTATTATGTTGTTGATGCCACGGTGTTATTCTCTTAAAATGCAATATCGAGTTGTGACTCAATTTTTGCTCGTTCTCCAGTTCCAATACGAGGTCAGATGCTTCTTGTAATGTATGATGCATATATGGTCGATTTAAGGTTTTCGTTTAAGCCTTTCTTGAACGATTCTAATGCTAACTTATTGTTTAATCTTATTATGACATTCCTTTCAGCTTCAGTAGCTGTATTTCCTAACTCTTCTATTCCTAACTTGTTCAAGTTATCTATAAGTGCTATAATTTTTTCTTTATAAGAGTTCACGAACAATCGTCCCTGGAATAGTGATTTCAATCTGTATTGTAACTCTGGAATGGTTTTGTTGTTCTTATATCTGGTCTTTAATGCATTAACGAGAGATTCGAAATTTTCAGGTTTTGTATAATTCTCTAGTGCTATTCTGACAGTTGAAGTTAACATAGCGTGATAAATGTATTGAAGGAAGTCAATTTTCGCTATATCTGAAAGAGTTTTGTTAATGAGTTCGGCTGTTATGAGGAAACTTTCCAATTCCGCAAGATTACCAGTGAATAAAGGTAAAGCTTTTGAGATAAATTCTAGATTGAAGGATGCCATCTTGTCACTTTGTGTAGTTTTTGTATTATTTAAAAGATATGTTTTTATGTTTTCGTAAATACTCTTAAATTCTAATTTTAGTGGTACAATTATATTTTCGTCCTTTTCTTCACTTTCACTTAATTGAAAGTTTTTCTTTATATTCTCAATATCTCCTAATTTATTTTGCACAGTTGTTTGTGTATATGTTCTACCTGGACTTTTCTTTAAATTTTTCCATATGTTCTTTATTTCATTCAGATATATTTCCATTTATTTTTTTATTACTTAATTTATACATTTATTATTGCGTTATTTCTATGTTTTAAATTTTAATTTTAAAGTATTTATTTATTCTAAAAGCTACGTATAAAATAATAATTACAATGATCAGGGTTAAAATGCTCTCTGGTATGGGCTGTATTAATGGTCGTTCATTCTTGGCATCGCCATTGTTAACAATGTTCTCCTGAACTTCTACTTTACTTTGGGGTTGTCCCATGTTGATCTTTGGCGTTGTGCCCCAAATTGGTCCTACCATAAGTATAATTTAGATTTGTCCCTATTTTCTTCTTCCTTGTTCTCTTTTCTATTTATTAATTCTAATAGGATATACAATATAGTCATATATATGTTTTTATTGCATTTTATTTATATTTAACATTATTCAATTAAAATTTTTGTATGTTTTCTTTTCTTTATTTATTTCGCTGATCGTCTTCTTTATTTATTTTTGTTCTATCGCCGATGTTGCTAACGTCAGCTTCTTATACTCCACGGCTAACTGTTTCCTCAATTGGAATCTTTTTCCAGCACGTTTCCTTTTCCTTGTTTGAGGATTTTGTGCTCTCACCTCCTCTTGGTTGTTGTGTTTTCTTGGCGTGTTCTGTATTCTTCAATAGTTATCGCCTTTGGGCCTGCTGATAGTGGAAGCGGCGTGTACGTTGGAGCTTTTGCCGATGTACCCTGGGGCTTGTATTCTTCTTCTTGTTGTCGTTATAGATATTCTTCCCAACGGGCAAATATTGCATTGACTTCTTTTATTTCTTTTTCTATGTGGTGCTGATTGAAGGATTAATATTATCAGAGATTGGTCTGCAGGATCTTATGCAGGATCAGTTTGGTCCGGAATGCAGAATCTGTCTTTTTACTGAGTGTAGGGTCGTAGTAATCGGTCCACAGGATCGGTCTGCAGGATCGCCATGTAATGTTGGGTGAGCAGGACTTATTCGATGATAGTGTAAATCAAAAAGAATGCCCTATAGCCCATATATTGATCTTTAAACAGCTGTCTGGGGATTCAGCTTAAAAACAGGCGTTTTAGGAACAGCCCAATCAGAAGATTCAAGATAATTAAAACAAAGGCAGTTGTTGCCGTATTGAGCTTATTAAATTCAATCTTGTTTTATTAAAGGCATGCAGCCCTTTTTATATCTAATTTACATTTTTTACTTAGCCTTTCTAACTTATTGTAACTTATTGCTAATACATATTTGTCTCACTTCAATAACATGCATTATCGATTCATTGGTTCATGTGACGAATCAAATGCATGATAAAATAAAATACTCAAATGAATATGACAGCTAAAAGTGTCACTCATTTGTGTCATAGATCGAATGCATTTGAGTCGACACATGTTGTACTTTGGTAAGTGGTTGTCTGGTGTGTTCATGTGTTACAGTGCAGTACACATATTGTGGTACACTACAAAACTAAAGCTCGTGGACCAGCGTGATAATTGGTTCGATTAATATGAATGACTATTCTGCTGACAAATGGATCAGCTTTAAGTATAAGTAGTGGAAATTTCATTTGCGTTGGTGAATTTGAATTGAGTAATCGATCTCCGACTCGAATTAATGGTACACCAAAGTCCTAAAACAACACCAGATGATGATGTTGTTGGATAACCCAGACAATTCTACAAAGTGCATGCTTTAATTCTTGAGATACAATAGGACCTATTCTCCGCTGTCTTGAATGAAAACGAAAAACATGTGAGATAATTCTGAGACATTTTAAATAGTTACTGAAGTTATGTATCGCGTCAAGCAGGTATAGTACACCCTCGAGATACTAAATCAGCTGGATTTTCATTTGAAGCTACATATCGCCACGAGATGTCAATAGAAAACTTTTGTATATCTGCGATACGATTTCCGACAAATTTTGATAGAGATGATAAATGACTATTGATCCAAATGTAGGGTTATTTGTGAGTCAGACCAGAAAAACACTTTTGAAATAGTATATTTGACATGAGGTTTTAGTTGAATCCAAAATTTTGTAAATAAATGCGCACCACATAATTCCAATCTGGGCAATGTTTTTGTTGTTGTCGGAGCTACACGAGATTTAGATGTCACCAGTTGTACTGCTACATTGTCTTACGAATCCCTACAAACAAAATAGAGACAATACCCATAATCTTTATTAAATTTGTCATTCGAAATAAACGATTAATTTTCAATTTGTATTTGTTTGTATTTCTCGAATATGACTTATTATGACTTCGACTGCTTCTAACTTCCATAGCTTCTCAATATTTTTATTAATATCGGTTGAAACAATTTCCGTAATAGTTAAATACGATTTTGTCGGCGAGCTAATATTTTTACTAGTAAATTTTCCAGAAACAACCCATCCCAACAGTTGTTTTTTGTAGTGTTGGTAAATTTTCTTCATGACGTATTTGTCCCACAGATAAAATTGAGAAAAATAGCCCTGCACCTAAAAGCATGTCTATACCACGTCGACGATAAAACTCTGGATCTCAGGGTATATTGAACTAATCTATCGACATAGTCTCATCAGGATTGTAGCCTGTAATATTTCGAGATATTAAAAATTCTAGTGACTTTTGTCGCTTGTCTTAAATGGCACTTTAACCTCAGTTGAGCCAATTCCTAAAACATCCTCAAAATTTTTGTTTTTTTTTAAATGTAATGCTTTAGATAAAGACTCACTTATAAAAATTGACTTGTGAACATGAATCCAATAGGGCTCTTGCTACATGATAACTTCCTTCATAATCTCGTACCAGCCGTTACTTACTTACTTACTTACTCTGTGCTTACTAATTTGATTAAATGTGACATGAACGGCAGCTGAAGTCATTGGGGAGGTATCATCATCAGTTTGCTTATGAAGAAGTGAGTGGTGACTTTGCTTGCAAAAACGGCATGAATAACGGGATGTTGTGTAACCCTGTCCCTTCTATAAATAGTTGAGGCAGAGATTTTGTTTTTTTAACCTGGTAAATGTGTTAATTTACAGGCAAAACAATAAAACGTTAACATGTAGTATAATGGCCAGATTTTGGGCAATGATTGCATACAAAATCTGGAACTATAGTTTTTGTAACGAAAGAATGATGTTTGTTTTGTAAATTATTATGTAAATTATTTTTTGCATTAGAAACCGATTGTTCTTTCGTACATCTTCTACACTGAGCATCAAGTTGCTGGCAACGCCTGTCCGGCATTGAACAGCAGTCTGACCATGATGGTAATTTGGTGTAATCACACAACTCATCCCATTTTTGTTTCGTATGTGAGTCAACTTTGCTTATCGCCAAATGAATTAAAAATGTGTTACAAATCTGTTCGTGTGAGCGAAGTGATTTCAACGAACTGTAAAGGGCTGAAATTGTGTCAACAATGTTCCTTAATTGGTTTGGAATAGGTTTGGAAGATTTCTGAATATCAAACATTGTGGTAACATTTTCCAAAAAGATCAAAGTATCGTTGTCGTATCTCTCTTTTAATCGATTAAGTGCCTTAGGATAGTTTTCGTTCGTTACCTGAAACGCTTTAATTGTAGCTAGCGATTTTCCACTAAGGCAGGATAACAGATGGTTAAATTTTTCGGAGGTACACAAAATGACTGCTCCTGAGCACCCGAACGTCACTGCAATGTATAGCTTATTGATTTTAGCTCTACCTGCCTCCTCGTGCGTAAATCGTTCAATTTGGTTCTGGCAATAGGATGCTTGCTTGTAGTATGATGCAATAATACACAAACGACGTTCCAGCTCAGTACGAGATAAAGAAATATTTGATACAACAATGTTTTTAACTCGCGTAATACTTCCTTTTGACGATGCACGTAGTTACCTTGTGTCGACCCACTTTCGTCTTTTTTTACTACTTTATTTAACCTTAAAAAATTTCACGTTGGGATACCTTACTCAGTGTCCTGTCACGGTCGCTAGTGCTTGAGGACTGTCTATTTTGGCAGCCCGGAAATTATTCAATATGTGATTGGACCAAATTCCTTTGTTATGTTTATTCATTTTATTCAATAACTTACTTATTGTTATGTTCGTTCACATAAAAACACTTTGTTTCTTGGTTGACTTCTCAACAATCATTGAATTTTATTTTCATTAATATCAATCTAATATATTATTGGTTAAATGCAGTGAATGTATGTGTCATTGTTTTTGTCAATTGAGAAGAGTGTCGGTTCATAAAAGAACTGACTTATACTGTGTTGTGGCCCACTTAAAGTGATATCGGATACTCTCTACGAATTGGTTAACGAAGAGAATAACCAAACATTGCAACGATATTTAAAAAATATGCTTAATATTAAAGTAGAAAGTTTTTCTTTCTTCTCTTTTTTTTGAAATATTTGTTTTTGAGGATCCTCTTTATTGTATATTTATATGTAATTTTTATTGAATAACTTAACTCTATTTTTATGGATAGTGGATTTTTTATTGTTTTTTAATCTTATGACTACATTCTTATCTCCTACGGCTATGACCTCATAATGTATATACATAGTTCGTTTAATTTGTGTCCGCCTGTTTTCTACTAGTACCATGTCTTTAACTTGTATGTTTTGTCAAACCTTTCCTTTTGTCTAATTTTAGATTTTTCAATCAATACTTTAGTTCGTTGATGTGCCAATTGTAACCTATATTTTATCTCTTTGTCGTATGCCTCTATGTTATATATTGGGTCTACCTCTCCTTTTAAGAGGAAATTAAGTGGTGTAGGAGGTTTTCCAAATACTAATTCGAAAGGGCAATAACCATGTACAGATGAGGGTATTGTATTATAACAGAATTCAAAGGATGATAGGTAAGTCCTGAGGTGTTCATTGAAAGTTCTATGCGAACGCTCAATGGTACCTAAAGTTTCATGGTGGTAAGCTGTAGACTGTAATTGCGTTATACTGAGTAGTTTGCATAGTTCAGAAAGTACTTTGTTAATGTACTCTGTGAGTAGTGTTTTCATTGGAACAAATTTCAATATGCAATTCATGAAGATGGCTCTTGCTACTGATTTTGCCGATTTATCAGGTATGGGAATAGCTATTAGATATTAAGATAGGTCACATATCATCGTAACCGCATATTCATTACATATATTTGATTTTATGAATGGTTCAATCGTATCCGCGATGACTAAGGGTAATGGTTTGGCTGGAGTTGGTGTAATTGATAAATTTTCTTTGTGTTACGGCGTACTCTGTTTAACTGACATTTTATGCAATTTTTTACATATCTTGTGACTTGTTTAGTCATGTCTTTCCAGTAATAGCTTTTTCTGAGTTTGTTTAATAATCTTGTGATCCCTGGGTGGCCACCGAGCAATGGATCATCATGATTTTTCCTTATTATTGACAGTTTTTCCTTTTCATCCGTGATTGTTTTAACCTCTTTAATTTCATTTACTCGAGTATTTTTAAATATTATATCATTAATTGAAAGTTGCAAATTTTGAATATCTATATTGCCAGCTACTTCTTCAAGCTTTGGTAGAAATCGATCTAAATCAATTCTTCCATTAACAACAAATTCATTCATTAATATTTCTCTCAAAATGTGTTTCCCTTTTATTAATAAACACCTAAGTGTATAAATATTTTGGGTAAACTTTGAGCGAACTAGTTTTCTTATTTCCTTGTATTTATTTTATTTATTTCCGCTTTATTATGTGTTGTGGTAATGTTATCCAAATTTTTGACCTTGTTTCGTAATCTCGTAGTGACTTTTAGTATTCTAACGGTTCACCCATATCTTTGTCACTAAAATTCATTCGTGATAGTTTTGTTTTCCCTGTATATATGCTATTGTAAAATCGTATTTCTCAAGATCTAATCTCATTCGCGTGAGTTTAGACGAGGGATTTTTCATAGAAAATAAGTACACTAATGGCTTATGATCACTTTTTACGAGGAACTTTCTTCCATATACGTAAGGACGAAAGAAATTGATTGCCCAGTGTATTGCCGTCAATTCTTGTTCAATCACAGATTTGTTCAATTCGCCTTTCGTGAAGGCTCTTGAGGCAAAAGCAACGGGTAAGTGAATACCATCATATTCTTGGCTAAGTATAGCTCCACAGACATCTTTACTTGCATCCGTTGTGAAACAGAATTGTTTTTCAAAATCCGGATATTGCAGTACCTGTGGGGACAGAAGTGAGTTTTGTAGATATTTGAATGCTTCCTCGCATTCATTCGATCAAACAAATGGCGTATTTTTCCTCGTCAATCTTGTGAGAAGTATTGAATATTTTTCAAAGTCTTTTATGAATCTACGATAATAGTTGCAAAAAGCGACAAATCGTCTCACCTCCCCAGCGTTTTTAGGCGCCGGGTAATGTTTTATTATCTCGAATTTTCCATCATCAGGGTAAATGCCTTTGTCTGTGCACTTGTAACCTAAAAATGTTACCTGATGTTTAAAGAATACACACTTACTAGGATGAAGTTTCAAGTTAAACCTTCTACATGTTTCAAATATGTCTTTAAGGTTTGTAAGCATATGGTTTTCTGAGCATCCTAGTACCACGAGGTCGTCCATATATAATAACGCTTGGGATGGTTTCAAGCCTGCAAATGCAATTAACATTTTACGTTGAAAGGAATTCGGAGCTATTTTGAGTCCATATGGGAGTCTTTTAAATCTATATGATGCAATGTTGTGGAAAACGATCTCTGGATTTTTCCTCCAGTTGGATTTGATGGAATCCTGACATAAGGTCCAAACATGAAAAATATTTAGCTCTCCCTAGTTGATCTAAGATGTCATCAATTCTAGGTAAAGGGAATTTGTCTGCTGTTAGTTTCTTATTATTCTTATCGTTTGACATTGTCGTTTGGTAACGATTTTTTGGGTACAAGCAGTATTGGACTATTGAACTCGGACGCGGAAGGTTCCACTATACCATTGTTGATCAGTTTTTCAACCTGTGTTTTATCTCAGACTTTTGGGTTTCGGGTATTCTATAATTTTTAATATAAGAGGGTGAGTCATCTTTCAATTTCAGTTTTTGTTTATAAAAGTTGTTACATGTAATTGTCTTATCCTCCAAACCGAATATGTCCGTATATTGTGAACACAGATTGGTTATTTTATCATACACAAATTTTGGGAAATTTGTCTGAAGGCTTTCCAAAACCCTTTTTGTTCTATTTCCTCCGTTTGCATTCTCGTTTTGTGGGTGCTTAATGACGTGATAAGTTTTATACTTGAAATGAGTACACTTTCATCGGTAGTGTTGATGATTTTAGCATAAGGTGTGGTATTTGATGTAATGGAATTAGCTATATACACACTGGGGACGATTTCCTGATTGGGTATAAGTATATAATTATTCGCCGTCTGAACATTTAGTTTTCTAATAACTTCGCTTCTTGCGGGTATTGACAAAAGATTTTGTGTTGAAGGTTGTTTTTTTTTAATTTGTAAGTAATCTCATTTGGAAAATCGTCTGGCCTAAGTACTAAAAGTAAATTATTTTTGTCAAAGTCTAGAATACAATTATATTTCGTAATAAAATCGAGGCCTAAAATACCTTGAAATCATGTTCAATGAAAATATTTCTGCTTATTAGATTGCCTGTAATTTTTCCTAATGTGAAGACGGGATCGTCACCAATTCCAGTGAGTTTGCATTTGTATGTGCTGTTGAGATTTTTCCGGAATTTTATATGACAATTTTTAAACACTGATACTTGCTTGCTCCTGTATCTATTAGGAATGTATTGTCGTTGTCACCAATTGTGTTTTCAATGGAGCAACAATAAGATAGACTGAGGGTAAAATGATAAATGGGATTATTAATTATTTTGGAGCTGATGTCTTTATTTCTGTTATTTAATTTTCCCCCAGATGGGTGGTCAGGGGGCTTTACCGGTTTCCCGAATCATTACCGTTAATGAAATGAATATTTCTCCTACTATTAGTGTTCCTGTAGTTGTTGCGCGTATTACGATTACCTCTTCCGTTGTTGTTTCGGCTGTGAGTGTTATTATCTCGCCTATTACTATAATTTGGATTATTACGATTACCATAATTCCGATATCTGTTATGATTATAGTTTCCAGTATTGTACCTATGATTAAAATTGCGTCGTCCGCTTCTGTTGTTCATGAACATAATGGATTCGTCTGTAGGTGTATCTATTTCAAGAAATTTTGATGTAACTTCCTCGATGGAGTTAAATGTACCAGCCTGCATCACTATTTTAACTCGCTTAGAGTCCGTAGATTGAATGAATGATTTAGTCGTGGCTTTTGTAGCTATTTTATTCACAGCCATTTCAGTCATGCCTTCTAGCAAATGAATTAGATATTTGCTAATTCATTTGCTAGTTGCTCAATTTCCTTTACAAATTGCATCTTATTCCTGTTGTATTGTTTTAACGCGTTGAGTTTGGTTGTTAATGTCTAGGCAGAGTCTCCTTTTATTACGTTTTTTAATTTTTCTATTATCAATTCAATTAAATTGAGGTCCTCAATTTTATTGCGAACATTATTTGTTATTTTCGTGTTCATAATATTAATAAGAAGAGATTCCGGAAGAGATTTTTCCCTTTATTGATACCAGCAATTTAATCGCATCGATAAATTTGCGTAAGTTCGCAAAAGTACCGTCAAAGTCAGGTAAAATTTTGCTGGCTGTTTCAAGGAATTTTATGGGGTCTGCCATTGTTGGTTCTATTGGAGTTATTTCAAGGTCGGAAGATTAATTGCTTGCAAGTTAGGAGGTAAAGCAAAAGGTAGTTAGAGTTCTTCTGTAATTTTCAACAGTTTTTCCTGTAAGGTTTCCAAAATCGTCTTACAGTCTTCAAAGTGTCTGTCGGAAAGGTTGTTCCTAAAGTGATTAATTAAACTTACCTTCTTGTTGTAGTACAGTTGCAAAAGGTCCAAATGTTTGTTTAGTGTGACTCTACCTGGCTTCTGTGTCTTGTAAATGCACTTAAAACTTTTGTCAAACTCTATTTTGTATTCATTCGGTTTGTCTAAAATTGCAGACCATTTGGTCTGTGCCATTAAGAACTAGAATTTTAAATATTATCTACTTGGATGATTTCTTTTTATGGGTTTATTTTTATGTTCATTTTTTTTTGTTTTTATAAGAATATTTAGAGAAATAAATTTAATTACTCAAAGATTATATATATTTTTGTTTAATTTTGAAAATAAATGTTGTTTCGAGATTTGCATATTATAAAATTTCTAATTTTAATACAATTACTAAAAAGGATTTTTAACTGTTTATACATGTGTATTATCTCTATCAGTATTATTGCCAAGCCCAAACCTATTTCTATTATTAAGTCCACACTATTATCTTGTTTAAGGGCTATTTGGTTGCCTTTGGATGAGGTTTCATCCGTATTCATCTCGTTAACGTTTTTGCCTACCTCATATCCCGGAAATATTATGGAGATAGGTTGTACAATTTTCGACCACCAGCCCATTTTAAATTAAGGAATAAGCACGTAATTATTGTTACCAAAATATAATAAAATTGTAAAAACATTCGGTAAAAGATTTATCTAAAATCATGTAGAGTTTCTTGTTTTTGTTAGCAGTATTTTAAGATTGTTAAAATTTTTTTTTTCAGTTTTTTTTACTTCACTTGACATTGACACGACCTGTGACGGTCGCCATGTTATGTTTATTCATTTCATTCAATAACTTACTTATTGTTATGTTCGTTCACATAAAAACACATTGTTTCTTGGTTGACTTCTCAACAATCATTGAATTTTATTTTCATTAATATCAATCTTATATATTATTGGTTAAATGCAGTGAATGCATGTGTCATTGTTTTTGTCAATTGAGAAGGATGTCGGTTCATAAAAGAACTGACTTATACTGTGTTCTGACCCATTTAAAGTGACATCGGATACTCTCTACGAATTGGTTAACGAAGAGAATCACCAAACATTGCAACGATATTTGGGTCACTTAAGTGCATTGTTATTTATTGCAGACACATGAGAAGGTTTTAGGTTTGTGTATTAACAAACAACTGATTCGTTATGTGTGGCAATATTCAATAGAATATTCAGGTTAATTTACAAAGAATAGAAAATTGTTGTGACACATGTTGTGCACATACATTCACGACACCTTACGCAATGGTTCGAATTGAGTTTTATTAATTATTTTATTATTATTATATAAAAAAAAAACTTACTACCGTTGTATATGACTACTTGCACTGCCTTATTTAAATTAAAATATAATTATTGTAATGCAGGAATAGCGGAAAATTTGTAGCTCTGTACAAAAAATATAAGTGTGTACATATAAATATATGCAAGTAGGTACATATGTACATATTAAATGTATAATGTATGAATATAAAGATTTGTATATAAAAGGTAAAAAACAATATAATCCAACAAAATTGAGGAATATTAAGGGGGCTCAAGAAATAATAAACTTTGTCTGTAAGAGATTAACTTATGTAATTGATACGCATAAATCCATCATCATATAAGGTGCTTTAACAGATGGTGTTGTTGTCTTTTAGATGGTATTTTGATAAGACCATCAAATAGAAAATTGCATATTGAAAGGCTCTGCAAAAAATAACTGGATAGCCCGCAACTCGTGTGCCTTATTTACGTCGTTACCATTTTTTAGCAGTCCGAACGAAATAATGTTTTACATATGAATACAGCAACATTCTGGCAATTTATTATTTTCGTCCAATCGAAAGAATGCAGTGCCAGCGGAGGTGTAGCTTGAACATTTGAACATTGGCTTAGAAAGTTAATATAAAAATGTAATAATTATATTATAACTGAGTTCTATTTGCAACTTCAATAAACGGAATCGCAAGCTCCGTTAAAAAAATAAGTTGAATTGTTTTTTTCTTAAGTTTTATAAGATATAAAACTTTAACTTATATAATGGAAATATGTATTGGAAAACTTTGAAATAAATTGGTATATATTATTAAGCTCTGTTTATAAGTTCGAATTAATAAATATAGTTTTCTAACGCATTGTGGGGTAGTTAAATAAAAAGTAAACAAAATTTTAAAATCTTGTTGCAACTAGTATTAAATACTTGTACTGTTAAAATTTGTGTGAAAAATCAATTTAATCAGAGATTGACCAAACAAAATTGCATCTTTATAAATTTTCGAATATGCCATTACCTAATATTAAAGTTAAATTTATCTTCTAGCTCGCTTACTGGTGGATGAAAAAACTAGACTCGTAAAATTTTTGTTTAATATTATATAATTTCGGGAAATTATGTAAATAACATAATTCAGTCAATATTTTTACTTCTTTTCATAAAATTGAAAATGTTGATCAGATAAGCTGATAATTTAAATATTGTAGCATTAAAAAAAGTATAATTTGCAGGAAAACTTAATTAAAAATATTTCTTTTCAGTTTTTACATTGCAAAATAAAATTTTAAACAGGAAGCAGTTCGTAAAATTATATAAATATCTGGTGTTATCTTTTTAGTTATGAAAAAGTTGAAGATTTTCATCCATACCCAGATGCCAGTAAGACTGGAACTATTTTGCTTTTGATTGATGAAACAATGAGCTTAGAGGAATTTAAGGAGTATCAGCACGTCCAAGGGTTATCAAAGGATGAAAGAAAAGCTTTAAAAGAAAAGGAGAAGCAGCATAAGTTGAAAGAAAAGGAAAAAAGGAGGCAAGAACGTCTAAAGGAAAAGCGAAAACTTAAGAAAATGAATAATGCGGGTGTTTATGATATCGGGTCTGATTTAAAAAACAATAAAAATGTTGGTAAGTAAAAAAATTTTCTAAATATTCACACTTAAAACGTTTTACGGTTTTAATAAAAAGTTTTATGAAAAGTTTTAGAAATTTTAACAGAACGTAACTGTTATGTAGTCTGAAAAATAAAAGTAAAAGTTTTAACCCAAAAATATAAATGTACATACATATACATATATTTTTTCACACACCTTATGCCACACTTTTAAATGCTTTAAGCTTCTAATTAAAGAGAAATAGTAAATTGCTGGCATATGGCATTGGAAAATATTTCTTTCACCAAAAATATTTTAGAAAGATTTTTAAATAATTTATATGGTTAAAAAATGAAACTTAAGTTTATTTCATAGCATTTGTATCGTAGGAGTTTCTACGAATTTATTAATATAAAGGCTAGTTTAATATTTTACGACCTTTCGGTGCTGATGCTGACACAACAGTGATTTATTTTATTCAAATTACTTTTTACAATAATATTTTTTACTTCAAATTAAAGAGAATTTCTAATGTAAATTGAAAGCAACATAGTTGCATAAAAAAGTATACATATGTAGTGTACATAATTCTGAAACTGATTTTAATTACAAAATAATTCATTTAAATTTAAAATTCCAATTTAATTTTATTAATAAATTCTTCCCAAATATTCCGGCCGCGTTGAAATGACGGTAGTCTTCAAGAACATGTTGGTAAAAGCGCCAACTTATGAATGGCACGGCGAATAACACCGCTTCTGGTTTTGAGATCTGCAATACCATCCCATCTGGTCCAGCGATTACAGCAACCACCCTGCAATATACCCACCTTTGGAGGGGTACATTGTCCTCGTGTAGAAGCACACTAGCACCCCATCTAAATTGGCACATGGCTGTGACCATTTCATACAAACTTGCAGCTCCACGAAAAGCATTCTCTTCGGAAAGCATTCCAAAACTATGCTTTCTGCTTCGAAATTTGCTGCCACTGCTTTACGATTGTATCGTGGCCTTTTTTTGTTTATTTCTGGTAATGCCTTAAGTGAGCTCCCTACCAAAAGATGGCCTGGTGTCGAAAGTTCTACATCGTTTAGGTCGTCTGTCATCGTTGTTATAGGCCTTGAATTTAAAATAGCTTCGATTTTTACGAGTAAAGTGCTCAGTTACTCGAAAGTTAAATTGCTGTTTGCGACGGTTAGAAACAGCATGTTCTTGGTTGATTTGACTGCCGCCATAGACCTTCAAAATAAGGAGCGCGTGGAAAAATAAACACAAACTCGACTCCGTTCTCTGTCGAAGTTGTTTATTTTCGTCTTGTTTTCGTCGTTGAACATGAACTCTTTCAACTCCGTCAGCTTGGCACCCACAAAGTTTGTGGCGTTGTCGCAATACAGGCGAACGGGTAATCCTCTTCTCACGATGAACCTTTTAAAAACAGAAATGAAAGCGTCAGTTGAAAGGTCTGAAACTGCCTCAATGTGCACGGTTTTTGAGGAAAAACAAATAAAAATTGCAATATAAGACTTACACGGAGGTCTACCTCGAATTTTATAAGAAGTATTGAAAGGCTCACAAAAATCAATGCCTGATACTAAGAATGGCCTACAACAAAGAAATCGATCCTTTGGTAAAGGATCGATTGGTAACTTGCTCTAATAGCCTAGGTCGATATCTGAAACAGTGTATACAGTATCTTACTATTTTGCGAACAAATTTTTATGCCATTTACAATCCATACCTTTGTCTCAACAAACTCAGGAGAACTTTCGCCGCAGCATGAATATTTTTAAGATGTAAATATGTAACATAAAGTTCCATAAATCTTGTAGACCTTGGTAACAAAAGCGGAAATTTCGTATTGTATTTTAAGGGCGCATTTAGCAATCTATCTCCAACTCGTAGAAGTATTTACTGTACGATTTCCAAATGTTTGTTTATGTAGAAATGGGTTGAGTTTTTAAATACTTGATTCAATATTTGTGTTATCTTTCACACATTTTATTTCGTTATTTAGCTCTTTATTTTGAATTGTTTCTACTATTTTAAAAAATTGTTTCTACTAATTAAAAAATACAAATTTTTGGATGGGTAAAACGATTAATGTAGGCAAGTATGTATTTTAAGTATTTTTATATACAAAGAGCAATTTTCAACAATTTCATAAACAACCTTTTTTGTTCCAAGCTATACCTGATTACCATTGCTGGATATCTTCGACTCTATTGGCAATAAAAGTGCTCAAAGTAGAAGGATATTTCTTAAGCCACTATAAAACAATTTCAGAGTCGCACCAAAAATATATTTTTTCTGTATAGGGGAGCATTAACTTCTCCACTAATATTAATAGTTTTAAGAGCAAGTGTGAAGCACATAGTTCTAAGCGTGGCAAATTTCTTTTCTCTAATGAGGCCACTTTTAATTTGGCACGGATATAAATATAATACCCACATGCACCCTCTGAGGAGTCAACAAACCCGTGTAGCTGCAGTTTGCTATCGAGCCGAGTATTTATGTATTGAGGTATTTTGATCATGCTTATTTCCCTTAATGTAGCTTTAAATCGGTGCCAAAGCGTTTCAATTACCATTCGGACGGATTCATCCCAGTTTTGCTTTTCTCGCCACAACCCCTGTAGAATGACTTTGCTTTGTAAAGTAATGGGGCTTAAAAATTCTAAAGGGTCAAATAAGCGTGCAGAAAGTGAAAGCTTGGTTGCCTTAATATTTTCGAAATCAAAATCTAGTTTAAGTTGAAATAAATCTTCTTTTGAAAACCAAGTCATGTCTAAAGTTTTTGTGTATTCTAATTCATTAACTGCGAGTTTCTTACCCAGCATTTCATCTGATTCGAATTGTCTGCTATTAAAGTGCCATTTTGCAAGATCAATGTTTGCTTTGTAAAATAATCGGGCTTAAAAATCCTAAAGGGTCAAATAAGCGTGCAGAAAGTAAAAGCATATTGCGCATGGCTGCCTTAATATTTTCGAAATCAAAATCTAGTTTAAATTGAAATAAATCTTCTTTTGAAAACCAAGTCATGCCTAAAGTTTTTATGTATTCTAATTCATTAACTAGGAGTTTCTTACCCAGCATTTCATCTAATTCGAATTGTTTGCTATTAGAGTGGCATTTACAAGATCAAAACCAGTACATTTCAAAAGAGCTACAACTTCTTCTTGAATTAGTTTTAGCTCGGTTAAATTATCAGCTCCATGTAACAGGTCATCTACATAGAAGTGATTTTCAACAACATGGGACACAATTGGGTAATTCTCTTTATAGAGATTTCTTAACTCTTTTAAACAACGAATAGCGAGAAAAGGAGCTGGTGCTGTACCATATGTGACGGTATTGAGACTAAAAATTTTAGTTGGTAGGCTTTCGTCGGCACGCTTCAATATTAATTGGTACTTTCTATCACTTAGTTTATTATTACTTGCCGATACATTTTAGTTATATCATAGCGTATTGATAACAACGAAGGTTGAATGGTAGGACCTACCATTGATATCTCATTTAATGATACCTGAGTAGTAGTGCGACATCATGCGTCGAAAACGACTCTTAACTTCGTCGAAGTGCTTTGGGGTCTTAGCACACAATGGTGCGGATTAAAGTAATGTGGAAATGAAGAACAAATGGTGACCCAACAAGTGATCCAACAAAATATAGTCATTCATAAAATCTTTATATAACGTCTTAATCTCAGGTGTTCTTAATAACCTGCGCTCTAGAGATAAAAGTCTTCGTTTGGCCACTTCATACGATGATCCTAAAACCACAGAAGGTTTCTTAAAAGGAAGCTTTACTTCGAATCTATCTTATGTTACAATCTTTTTATTCTTCTGATAATGAGCTTCACATTCTAAATGCTCTTCAGTATTTTTATTTAAACGGTTAGGCAACTATTCTAGCTCCCAAAACTTATTAACAAAATGCTCCAATCCGTATTGACGTTTTCATTGTTTTTGACCATATTACAAACTGCACTATTATTTTTTTAAATTGTGCGTTATTTACCGGCTATGATCCAACCTAGCACCGTTTTTTGTAACTTCAGTAAAGAATCGCCAAGTCTTATTTATCCTACTGAGAGAATTTCAAAAAGTACATCTGTACGGATTAGCATGTCGATTTTCTAACATTTATGAAAACCAGGATCAGCCAACATTATGTTATTGGGAATTTTATTTTCAATACCAGTTAAATTGGATTCTGGTTGATAGGAACATCTTGAAAGCTCATCTTGAAACTCAAACGCATTTATTCTTGACTTCACTGTAGCAATGCCACTTAAATTTTGTGGTTGGACTCTAATTTGAGA